>CAUYLG010013906.1:0-113502 GCA_963573385.1 Cacajao melanocephalus
GCAGGGACATGGATGGAGCTGGAAGCCATTACCCTCAGCAAACTAACACAGGAACAGAAAACCAAACACCACATGTTCTCACTTATAAGTGGGAGCTGAACAATGAGAACACATGGACACAGGGAGGGGAACAACACACACGGGGGCCTGTCAGGGGTGGTAGGGAGAGGGAGAGCTTCCGGATAAAGAGCTAATGCACGTAGGGCTTAATACCTAGGCAACAGGTTGATACGTGCAGCAGATCACCACGGCACACGTTTACCTTTGTAACCTGCATGTCCTGCACATGTATCCTGGAACTTTAAATTAAATTAAAAATAAATAAGGCAGGTATTGTTCTTATTTATCATTGAATCCTTGGTGACTAGTATGATGTCTGAGAGTCTGTAGGTACTTAATAATATTTGCTGAATGCCTAGATTAAAGGACAAACAAGGGTGAAAAAGTGCTAAATATAGTGGAAGAAAAGTAAGTAGAAAAGCTTTGTTGGAAACTTAGAAGCTATTTTAGATAAAGCCAAACATTTATGTTTAATTTGCAAAAATGTATAGTAAATTACTGTAAAATCGACGTCAATTTAATTAGTTGGTTAATTAAATATACTTAATTATTTAGCAAGGCTAATCTGTTCACCCTCTGTTGAAGGACGAAAGAACTTCAGGCAGGGAGACAAAGTAAAAGTCTATTGTAATAGTTTGTGTCTGAAGTGATAAGGGTCTATAAAAAGGTAGTGAAAGAAGAAAGAAAAAGCAAGATCTGGCTGAAAAGTTAAGAAGAATTATTTCACTGGATTTGGTAAAGTGAAAGTGGAATGCCATAAGAAACAGTTACATCTCAGTGCAATTTTTCTTAAAACATAGCTAAAGCTTCAGGCATTGTTCAAGGCCAAGGTCCTTGTCAACATGTAGGGCCATTTTATCTTTTCAGCCCTAAGGCACCATGTCATAGTCCCACAGGTTTTTCATGGACCCATGAAAGTGTTTGAGACATTAAAAACAAACAAATAATCGTTGACTCCAAAAAAAACAGGAAAAGAACATTGCAATGTTGAAATGAACAAGTGTTTGATTCACCCTCCACAGAAATGTTAGAAACATTAAAAATAGTTTATTGGCTGCACAATATTGCAAGGAAGACGGCAACATTGAAATTAACAAGTGTTTAATTAAATGTCTCTAGATTGTGACATTAGGTCAACTAGTTGAGGGCAACTCCGCTCAACTCATGTATATGTTACATTTCATGTGGAATGAGTGCATTTTAATATGTGTAATAAAACATGAGGGCCTCCAAAAGTAAGAGTTCATGGAGCCTATGAACTACCAAAACAACACAAATGCCAATGGTTATCATCACAATGATCATTATCTCTGTACCTCACAGGTGAATGCTGGGTCAACGACCGTAGGAAATGGCTCCAATTGCTTATACTAGTTTCTAAGCATCTGAATCTGAACCCTAAATGAGAATGTAAAATGAAATATCATTTCCTGAGTCTATTTTTTCAAAGTTTATATTGTGTTAATTTTAAAAAGTAAAGTTTAAAGTGCATGTTTTAGACTGGGCACAGTAGCTCTTGCATGTAATCCCAGCACTTTAGGAGGCCGAGGTGGGCAGATCACTTGAGGTCAGGAGTTCAAGACCAACCTGGCCAACGTGGTGAAACCCTACCTCTACTAAAAACACAAAAATGATCCAGGAGTGGTGGTGTGTGCTTGTAGTCCCAGCTACTCAAGAGGCTGGGGCAGGAGAATCGATTGAACCTAGGAGGTGGAGGTTGCAGTGAACCAAGCTCATACCACTGCACTCCAGCCTAGGTGAAGCATTTTGAGAGACTGTCTCAAAAAAAAAAAAAAAAAAAAAGCATTTATTTCAATGAAAACAAAAAGGAAATGCTGTTGATGGTCGATAGTAACACAGTAAATGTTTCTCAGTAATTGGCATTTTAGCACAAGAGGATGAGCTGAATTTATCTACAAGTGCTTACACAATGCATCCTTTGCTTTTACCCTGCCAAGAATGGGGAAGCTGGATTTGGATACAATGGATGGGAGGTACACCTAGGGTCAGCTTAGTCATTGACCGTTAGAATGGTCCATCAGATCAGTAACTAAGAACATTATCCAGTTCTTTAAACTGTCTTGTAGTGTCGCATCCACAAATTGCTGTTCCTGTGCCATTTTAAAAAGCCAGTTCCTAGGGACTTTGTCTTAAACAATGTAAACAATCAATTTACACAGCACTGATCTTTTTCAAGTCCAGTTGACTTCTCACGGTGACAGCGGCATATAGAGTGGCATGAAGTGCCAGGAGCAGCAGCATCTCATTGGCGAAGGCCTGGGTCCTATCTAAGGAACTTCAGCAGGTATGACTGATATGCTGGCGAACACCGAAAGGCAAGCTGCACTGTAATTCCACCGTACTGAGCCCATGTCTCTAGTAACTAAAGTCACCTCTGGAAATAGCTATTTAAACAGCGCTTTTCAGATAAGTATATTTTCTTTAAGCAACCGTACCTGGCTGATGAGGGAAATGGACGTTTAATTCACAGAGAGAGAGAAAATGGGTTTTGCTTTCAAGGGGGTTTGACTCTGAAAAGAATGTAATTTGTATTCGGAACCATTTAATTCTGGTTTTCTTTGCTAAGTCTTCTGAACTAAGTTAATCTTAGGTATCAAATCGTTGGAAATAGTCATTCGCCTGGTTGTTTTATGCTGGCACTACAAAAAGCTTACATTTTCCTAAAATTTCTACTAATATTGTGTCAGAAAGTCCATATAGCCACAAACACCTGTCCTCTGCTTGATATTCACTCTTTTTCTCCCTCTCACACATCAAACAATTAAGGCACAGTGATTTCCCCGGGGTCACACAGTTCTTGGGTGCTAAAGCTTTTACTAGATGTTCTATTTTGTGGCTCCGGTCAAAGGACTTTTCCCACCTGGGTCTCAATGTACCCTTAGCTATTTCTTCTATTTGTTAATTCCAGTTCTGCAAAGGCCAAATAGAACTATTCATGTTAAGATTCACCAAAAACATCTGTTACAGGCAGTTAGTGACTGACTAGTAATATTCATCTTCTCTTCCAGATCTAAATTGGACCTGGGAGAATTTCCACATTTGCTGGTAAACTATTAAAGACTCCATATTGGGGCATTTTCCTGAGAGAAGAAATAGCTCACATATCTCTTCTTAACGCCTATGAAGAAAATTGCCCCCAGATGGTAGACTGTGACTTCTTAGGGGAAGGAAAGGAGGATTTCACAAAAAGTCGAATCTCTCTTGCTTTGGCTAAGATGTCAACTCATTTTCCCACTGCCAAATTTAGCAAAGATATATACCTGTATCCACACAGTCTGCGTCTTCTCGTTACAATGGACAGGCTGAATCCACTCCCACCTAACGTCCCCCGTTCCACTTGTGTGCAGAATCCGTTTCCTGTTCCCCAACTCTCCTCCTGGAGCTATTCCTTTTCCCCTGCACTATCAAATTTTTTTATCTCTCCTGGATCCTTCAGATTAGCATACATAGAGGTTATATGTCCCATTTAAAAACAAACTTTTATTTCATATCCTCTCTAGCCATGTCCTATTTTTCTGCTGCCTTCTTTACTGCAAAATTCCTTCCAAAAGGTCATCTGTACTTCCTGTTTTCTTCACCTTTTATTCTCTTCTCAGCCCATGCAAAGCAGATTGCCATCATGACAGCTCTGCTGAAACCAGTCTTAAACAAGGTTGTCAAAGCCTAGGGTGACCATATGTTCTTGTTTGCCCACGACAGTCCCAGCTTACACCTACTGTCTTGGCAAAATTATTAATAACTTTTCTCTCTTAAAAATCTGTGGGTTTGAGTATAAATTATGTGTATAATAAATCGTCCAACCAATGACCTGCATCTTGCAAATTTGACTGTCACCTCTCTGTACTTTTTCTTAACCTCTTTTTGTGGACCTTTAAATGTTCACACACTGGCAGGCTTTCAACTCGGCTCTCTTCTCTCCTCTCCTCTCTTGTCTACCCACATTCTCTCTGTAAGTTATCACACCTAATCCTGTGACTCTGGGCACCATCTATATTCTAATGGCTCATGAATTTGTGCCTTCGTCTATGACCGCTTCTCTAAACCCCAAACTTACCTTTTCTGCCTATTAGAGAGTTCCATTTGTATGTCTAACAGAGTTCTAAACTTTAACATGTCCAAAACATGTTATTTTCCCTCCATTCTTTACCTTTTCTCCCCTAGTGCCCCCATTCTCTGTTGCCAGAGTCAAATACTATGCGTCATCCTGTTAGTTCTCACTTTTCTTCACCACCCGTATCCAATCTTAAGCAACTTTAATTGACTGCCTCAAAACCTATCATCCACTTGACTATTCTCCATCTTTCCTAGCATCCCCACAGTCCCGGTCACCCTCCGTTCTTACCAGGACTATCAGTGGTCTTTCTGCATCTATTCCCGCTCTTCCACAGAGTAACCAGAGTAATATTTTCCAATTGTATATCAGATTATGTTACTCTTCAGGTCAAACCCTCCAGAGACATCCCATGTAGTGATGAGAATAAAATCTAGACTTCTCCCATTACTTAAAAGAACCTGGTTTCCTCCACATCTTCAATCTCATTTCTAATCATTCTCTCCTTGCTCTCTCTGCTCTGTCCATGCACAAATGACCTTTGTGCTGCAACTCAAAGACACCAAGCTTCTTCCTGTCTTGGAATCTTTAACCTTGAGTTCCCCTCCACATGGAAAACTCTTCTGTGGGCTCCTAATGGGTCTGCTCTCTCATTTCCTTCAGTTCTGACTCTCCAGCTACTATAGCACCCCCATCATTCTCAACTCCTTTACAAGGCTTCATTTTTCCTTCTAGCACTTATTTTTACTCCAAATTGTACTGCATTTTTATATGCTTATAGAAATAGAACAAAGGATCCTATCTGTGTTTTTCATCCCTATACCCAGAGTGTCTAGTTTACTATGACCATATAGTAGAATGCTCAACAAATATTTTCCAAAGGAATGAGTCACCCAGTTTTCAACTGAGTGAATTTTGAACAGTCCTCACTTCATCAAGTATTTGCTCCCTTCTGCATTTGTGGACTACTTTGTTTCATTGCCTGCATTTTTTAGATATGTCTAGTTCAATGATACTCCCACAGCCTATAAACTCCCAGAAGGCAATGATTGAAGGAGCCAATTAATCTAATTTAGACTGCAAAGAGCTGCACATCAGGGTGCCTGACTTTCTTGTGTCCGTTTTAGACAGGCAACATATCCATGTGACTATAAAGGCAACAGTGACAGTCTCATAGCTTAACAGCCCTAGACTCTGTTCCCTGCTAGTTTCTTGTTCAATCTCCATATACATCTGAACTGGGTTTTACATCTGATTCTAAACCTTCTAAACCTACCTTTAGGTGAGGGTTGGAGTGGGAAATAGAGTGAGAAATACACGTCTACTCCCCCAACTCCCAAGAGAGATGAAAACATACTGAAACTGTCAGAAGAATAGTCAAGAGTATATATTAAATAATTTATATATGTCACATGTAGAAAAATAAAAATAGCTATCTTAAACGAATAGAAATAGCTATCATAACTACATTAACTACATCTAAGCAATCAATATCTCCTTCTCATCTTCAGCTTTTGTCATGGGAACCTGACTCCTTCAAGGCTAGATGCTCAGTCATCCCAGATGAACACTTAATTCTCCCTCATGCCTTGCTCTAGACTACCTCTGTTGGTGGTTTATAGGAATGTGCTGTGTTCTCTTCCTCAAAGCCCAAGGCCAAGCAGTGAGTCTTTTGCCGGCATTGAAGCTGGGACAAATGAAGGCCTTTGCAGATTGTGCAGAGTCATCTGGGCACATGCAGAGCTTTGAAGTGCCTCATATACAGTAAATATTGCAAGCCAACAGCTTTCTAGATTGCGATATAAATAAGGTTGATGATGACAAAACGTTTTAGTATAAAGACATCAGTTTAACTGAAGAAATCATAGCAATTAGGCCTCACCATGATGAGGATGAAAGATCCTTCAAGACTGCCACCTCCGCCCGGTTTCTACATTTCCCTAAGGAATCTTCTGGCTATGAATTTGGCTTCCCAATTATTCTGAAACCGGAAAGGAAGTGTCTTTGTGTGACTGTCCCCCAAAGAACGTTAATAATTGGTCATGTGACCTTTGCTTTTAAAATATTTCTTTTAACACAGTAATTTTATTTCCTATGAGAATAATAAGCACTATGGTAAAAAAAATTGCATAAAAATGTTTATAACGGCATCATTTATAATGGCAAAAATTTCGGAATAACCAATGTTATATATCTAAGAGTGGTTTGGTCAAACACTTGATTCATTCTTATATATGCTGTCATTAAAAACATAATGTCTACATAATGACATAGAAAAATGCTCACAATATAACATTAAGTGAGAAAAAAAGATAAAACTTTATTTACTGTGATTCAAAATTTATAAATGTTGTAAGTGTGGGGGGTATAAAATACTAGAAAGATACCAAAATATTAATGATTGCATCAAATGGATAATTTTAAAAACGGTTCTTACTCTACTTTATATTTTCCTCTATCTTATTTTTTTGTAATTTCTATATTTTGCATGAGTATATAATACTTTTTAAATCAGAAAACTGCATAAATTTACATCTATTTAAGTAATATTTTGGTCAAAAGTTATTTCCTTTTAGAGACATACCACATTTTTTCTATATATTTTCCCTCCATCAGAAAAGTACGTTTACTTTGCAGAGGCCACTAAACTCTAAGTTAGTTATAAAAATCATTAAGGATAGCATCCCTAAGAAGATGCAGTTTTAAAATGTGATTTCAATGAAGGTATAAATGCCATAGTTCAGGAAACTGTAAGACTTTTCATCATTAAGTGTGATCACAGCAATGAAATAGTACAATTAAAATTCTTACTCAACATCTAATGCCCAGATGCCTATAACTCATCAGGTGCTTGAGGAGTTAATTTCCAGAAAAATGAGTAAGTAGCATGAATTGTGACATATCTATTATCCTACCCCCTCCCCCCATCTCTGAAAATATCCAGAATTTGCTTTAAAAGCTATGCAAAAATGGCAACCCCCCATACAGATAAAAAAGATCAAGGGAGGGAATGAAAGATGAAGCAGCAGATGAGATAATAGACAAGATAATTACAGAGCTTTAAAAGCCTTGGATTTATTTTTAAGATGTAAGAGCTCTATTTAGAAAAGCCCATAGCTAACTTTATGTGAATCTTGAATGAATTGTTCTGAAACATGTGAATAGTAATAAAATGAAGGAAAGAAGGGTTCGCTTTGTTTTCTGTGCAGTGACTATCCCGACTGTCCCCATGGGTAAGGTGGCCTGGTGATGTTCTGTTCTTCACATGAAAGATTAATGCCACTCACCTCCCCGTGGGTAGATCACAGCTTGGGGTTTTGTAGGACAAGCTATTTCCCTCTCTGTCTTTTCACCATGGCCCATGAAATAAAATTGCTGTGGTTTCAAAAGAATTAAGAAGCATCTTTCTGCCTCTCTCTCACTTCCTAAGAAAGGAATAGTAACATCTCCATTGGGAGGTCAAGAACAAATGAAACCTTTTCTGTGCTTTTGTTTTTAAGCTGGTCTGTTTCAGATAGTACTTGCCCTTTTCTCTGGAATTTGCCCATGGTCCACACACAGCATTCTCTCCATGTGTAGACCATTCTCTGTCATGCTCTGACCTAGAGCTGTGTGAGTTCTGCAGCCTTCTGTTTGCACTACTTTGGGTTGGATGGGCAATTAGTTACCCATCGCCTAGGTGCAAGGACTAGTGAGTATGTAAAAGCTGATCTTTTGGCCTCTATCTGACTCAGTTGTCTGTTTTTAGGTGGTTCCAAATTAGGAAAGAGAAAAGAGTTTGACTACTACTTACTTCAGAGAACCCAAAAGGGCTGCATTTCCTTGAGTGGTCTTCAACTTATACTGACATATCCACATTAGTTCAGGATGGATCTGTTACTTAGGCAACAAGATAAGGCTATATATTGCCAGTATTGCCAATAAAGTGAAAGGTTGAGGTTTAGGCCACAAAATACATTCTAATTGGCACATATTCTAATTGACAATTTATAGGTATAATTTATCTGAATTCGGGGTTCTAGAAAACATAATCTCAGCATTATTGGAAAGGATGGATTGTCTATTGATGACTTTAGAATTAGAGTAAGCACTGTGGCTTCTTGGAGAAGAGAAAGAATTAGGAATTTATTTTGAAAAATCATTTATAAGGAATTTTAGTCTATCTCAATCTAGAGTCCAAATCTGAGTGGTAATGTTACGCATTTTCAGCAGAAGACTAAGTTAGAGCCACATTCCTTGAGTGTGTGGAGATGCCGTTCCTTAAGTGCAGGCAAACAACTTCCCTTTAAAACCAGAGTGCGTTATGTCAGCCTTGGTCCTTCAGGACACAGATGCTAAGACAAAACTAAACAAGCGAAGGGCCATCTGTGTGAGAGAAAATGGGAGACTGTATGCAGGTCTGGCACTGTGTATAGGGGAAAGAAAAAGGAAAGGTTGAAGAGAAGCGTCTGAGTAGCAAGGCTGTCGGGGAGTCCTATGTCTCCCAGGAATGAGCCTGCCTCAGTTTCCCTGCTCAGTGAAGCCCATGACTGAAATCACCCTGGGAAACGTGGCCAGGCACAACTCAAAGGTGTGCGGTTGAATTTCAGAATGTCCTAGCTGGGGCCCTTGGTCGAATTGCTCCCTGTCATTGGGGCCTGCAAAGCACATTATCAAGGCCACCTGACCCAGGATTTAGTAACCAAGAGAAACAAGACTAGATAGTTTTCAAAGCTGTATTCCCACTGTAATTTGCTAACAGTACTCCACCAGTGGAATGTTTACTTACCTAGGAAGCAACTGATTGAGAAAATCACTACTTTTAGTATGTCATGTACATAACTGAGAAACAGTCAAAGGAAAACAATTTGCTAATGAACAAGACAAGCTCAAAGGGTATTCAGAATTTGCCAAGAATCATTCATTGGTGCCCCCCCCTCAGGTAAAGTGCTGTGTACAGTATTCCATATTGTTTTTTTCATCAAGGAAAGTGTTTGCTCTCAATACTAGGTTCCTGTTACCTACTAAGTATCTGAATTCCAATGTGTGGGGTGTGTGTGTGTGTGTGTGTGATGCGTGGCGTAAGAGAACTGAGGAGAGAGGCAGAGAGATTTGAGATCCCTAGAGCTCAAACACATGTCAGTGCTCAGTCAATTGCTAGTTGGCACATGTGGAACTAAATTTAAACGTATGTTTTTGGTTTAAAAAACCTTGTCCTGACTGCCAGAGGAAGAGAGCAGTCTTAAAGTTTGCTTTTAACCATCCTAAATTTATAATCGGGTGGTCATATGAATCAAAACATAATAAAATACGTTTATCGGAAACACATTTATGTTTGTACCAGAAGAATAGGGTCATAATTATCTAAAAGGTTTATGGGGGATTATTCTAGGCATTTATTTTTCAAAGCTTTTGCATATTTCATATAAGCCTGTGTAATGTAATTTTTATAATGGTTCCTCAGATAAATCATTTTTACTATCACTGAGATATTTTTTCATCTGAGTGGATGAGGATGAGGTGATGTTTCTTTGTTGTAAAGTTGAGACTCTGAAATGGTTTATAGGGTACAGCCTCACCAAATCTCTTGATTTTGCCATGCAACAGGATAAGGCACAAGTGTTCTCTAAAATAGGTATGCTAGCTACATAGTCCTGTCCACATAGAATCACTTTCTGATCACCAAGGTAATACAAGAGCAGAATATTTGGTCTTCAGAACTTTTCACCCTCATTAAATAGCTGTTCCTTAGTTGTGTACCAACATTATGCCCTTCACTTCATTTGATGAAAAACTGTTTAAAAGTGGCTGTGTGAACATACTGTTTCATATTGCAGGGATATTGTTGAGACCATTGTCTATTATATTAAAATATCCTCTCCTTGGAGAAATTTCTTCCATCTCAATTCTTGGAAATATTATGTTTTCTCCAGTGTACCTGGCAAATGCTTCCTTCCAGGCACTTTGAGTCTTGATTCTGATCATGCTTTTCTCTTCGCTTTGGCTAGTGGGAATCTCAAAGGCAAATTCACAACTAAACTTTAATCATTGTGCAGACATCTTAGTGCACACATCTGTGTCTAAAAGTTACCCCTATTCTACTCTAGAAGAGTTATTTGTTATTTTACCTTAATGTGTTTGTTTGTAGTTTGTTGCAATTAACTTTTGGAAAAAAATATATGGTGTAAGTAAAAAGCAATGTAAATTTTCTGGAGTTTTACAGTGAACGTAAACCAAATCTAATTCATTTCAGATCCCCAAGAGATTTTCTTCTTTTTCTCATTATTTCTAGTACTGAAAATGGCATTGTACCTCAACTCCTAAAAGAAGGCAGTTAATCAACAACACAGCATCTTGCAAGGCGTCACATCTCTGCTTTACTGAAATGAGACTGTGAGCTGATTTTGACAATAGATATACTGATGCATTCCATGAGTACATGCTCGTGTGTGTGCATGCATGTGTGTGTCTGTGTGTGTTTGTGTTTGTGAATAACAGAAGGTTTTGAGATACACCAGAAGATAAAGAAAATAACATTTCACCTGGTTTCGTTCTCCTGCCTCTCCCTCCATAATTGTTTGGTCTTCCAGAGCTGAGTCACATTGACAAGCTCAATTCTCTCTAAAAGCACATCTCTTGTCCTTGCATTGCCGCTGACTCAGGTACCGGAACTCTTTCTCTTGTGTGGAACACACTTTTACTTTTGAACTCTAACCCGTTCCTTCATTGCCCTTCCCAGCTTGGTTTTCTTCCTTAGTTTTCTTCTGTTCTCCACAGCCTTCAACAGTGAGCAAAGTAACATCTGATGCTCTTGTTACACAGCTTTTTTTTAGAGGCCGTTACAAACTTACAGAGATAAAAATAACAATATGAAGGATGTATTGTGCAAATCTTTTTAAAAGCCTGCAAAACAGCAGAAAGAAATCAATTAGAATTGCCATGGCAACTACCAACAATTTTATAGGCAAGAACGAAATAAAATAAGAAAAGTAACAAAATAGAAAATGCATAAACCGATTCAAATACCATGAAGTGTTTATGAAGTAAACACCGTAGAGTGAAGCTGCAAGAAAATAGATTTCATTAAAGTAAATGAAACATGGTTTAACTCTTCATTACAAATGAGCAAGATCTATATCATGAAATAAACTATTAAAGATGAACTCTTAATGTTATAGTTTTTTGGTTAAAATAATTTTTGGAAAACAAGTTTAGACAAATCAGGAGTAAATTAAAATGTATAAAGTGCAATTAAAAATAATATTTTTCTAAGTATATATTTCTTCTAAGAATACTGAAAGCTCATATATTAAATTTGATAGCTAGAGATAAATTAAAGAAGTGGAACAAGATATGTAACTAAAATACCTGATAGAAATTAGAAAAGAACAGAATTCTAGAACGTTGAGTGCTGGATTTCTGTCCACACCTTCTAGGGTTAAGGTATAGACTTCCTCATCCTAAATCACGGATTCTCAATCCTGCCTGCACGTAAAAATCATCTGGGTCATCCGGATCTGTGTATCCCAACATTACAGTGTCTGGAACCCATACCAAACCCATTACATTAGAATGTCTGAGGGTGTAATCTGGTTATTTGCGTTTTTAAGGCTTTCACATGATTATATATGCAGCCAGTGTTGGGAACCAGGGCTGAATCCATCCCTTAGCCTGCTTGTACTCTTATCTACCTACAGTATTATCAGGAAATTCCGTACCTCCCTGTTTGGCTTCCTGTATGTGGTAGGCAGAATAGAGGCCCTCCCAGTAGATGTATTTCCTAATCCCTGGAACCTGTGAATGTTAGGTCTCATGGCAAAGGAGAATTAAGGTTGCCAATGGCTTTAAGTTTGGTAACCAGCTGACATAAAAATGGGAGAAATATCCAAGTGAGCTCAATGTAATCACCAGGGTTCTTATGAGTGGAAGAGAGGCAGCCATGTAAGAAGGACGCAGCCTCACTGCTGAAGGAAGGGGGTCACCAGCAAGATATGTGGACAGTCCTCAATTGCTGGAAAGGCAAAGAAACAGATTCTTCTCTCGAGTCTCCAGAGGGATGTGGCCCTGACAACACCTCTATTTTAGCCCTTCGAGACCCATTTCAATCTTCAAACCTACAGATTTGAAAGATAATGAATTTGTATTGTTTTAAGCCACTAAGTTTGTGGTAATTGGTTATAACAGCGATAGAAAACTGACACATTTTGTCTCTATAAATCATCCCCCAAATCCTGGGTCTTACGTAAGTCCAAAAAAGTCAGTACAATCTAAACATCTAAGACGTTTTTCACACTCCTGCCATGTTGCTACTGTGAATCTGCCCTTTGCAGTCCCATGGAAGATTTTTGGTCACTCTGAAATACTGCCTCACTATCCAGATTCCCATTCACGCCTCTGCAGTCCTTTCAGAGATGCAGCTGCTTCCATTTCAATCTTAGCCAAAAGTTCCCTACAGCTTTTCTTCCTCAGCTTCTCCAGTGGCCTCTCTTCCTTTCAGGAATCTATACTCAGGGTTTATATAACTTTCACTTTTCTAACCTAAAATATAAGTTGCCTGATGAGACCTCCTTTTTACGGGTGAAAAACAACTTTTTTCAAGAGGCAGCTTCTATGTTGCCTGTCCTCTGTAATTGCTAGGTACGCAGGCCTTCATCTTACCATCACTGCAGGGCCATGTGTCCTGCACCTACCTCTGGAAGTGGCCTGCACCTACTTCTGGAAGTAGGGCTCACTTCAATGCCGCCATGACTTCCTCTCCCTACTTCCTAAACGTGAGTTCCAAAGTTGGTTATCTGGCATGTCCCTTCGCACATGGAGTCAAAAACACGAATCAATTCATCTCCAGAAGAGCATTCTAACCTATGGGATCTCCCACTCTAATCTGAGAATCACAGAGGCTCACCGTTGATGAGAGGAAGCCACAGTTAAACTTTCTTATTTTTCACAGGATCTTTTGGATCCTAAGCAATGTTTATATGTCAACCAGCCTGGGATGAGTTAGAGAGGTAATGGAAGGACTATCTAAATTTAAGAAAGACATCACCACCATTGAAGACATTACTCAGAAAATAACATTGATGATTCCACTGTGACATCGTGGCATCCTGTGTATGATGGCAATCTCACCTTTTGCCTACTTACTGCACTGGAGTTCATCTCCATCGATACCACCATTCAACCTCTATGAGGAGACACTTGATATTCACTGTTAATGGTGATGTGCAAGCTGATACCTGAAATTTCATTCTTCTCACCACTTTGCTTTCCTCTGCAGAGAAAGCACCAGGTGTATTCTAATTCTGTCCTAACACAGGGATAGCTGTGTGTTCAAGTATAATGATGCTATTTTATAGTTGTCCCTGCCTTGAAATAAAACATAATCAGTAAGGAACTCTTGAAAACCTGTAAGTGGAAATAGCAAAGTGGACATGTCACTACAGTATATGAGGAGCACCTGGTAGAAGGGCAGTGAGGTGCGGTGGAGGATTTGGGAAATGGGGAGAGAGCAAAATTATAAGCGAGATTGATTGAGTGCAAACCGGTGAAAGCATGAAATGTATGTTTATTATTCCTTTCCTTTCAAGTTCCAGAGTCAGGGATTTGGTTGTGGGTGGAAACTGTACTGGGTTATGGTGTGTAAATTACATTTCAATAGAGCAGTTAATTTTTGAAAAGGCACTGGGTACCTGTTTCAGCTTTAGATCCAGTGTTTCCTGCAGGTTGAGAGGTGTCCTGGAATCCCAATCTAATTTCAGGAGAAAGAGGCAGCTTAATGAGACTGGAGGAGTGAATGCATTCTGTTCTTTATTCCTGTCACTTCAGCCAAGTGATATGCACTACCGTTTAATTTAATCCACTCTGTCTCCTAGAACAGGCAAAGCTTATTTAATGTCATGCAAAGTGTTTACCAATGCAAGAATCAGCTTCAAAAGTGAATATTTTAAAGTCTCTAATGGGCTCTGCTTAGAACTAAAGGTTATGAAGGAAAGCATTTTATTTTGATTTTCTCTTCAATATTGAGGGGGCTAATACTGGTAAGTAATGCAAATAACTTAGAATCCTGAGTGTCTTTGTAAAGCCAACAGAAAACGTGGAATCCTTGTGGGGAAAATTATGTAAGTAGGTTATCTGGAGTACTCTAAATGATAAATAGTGTGCTGGGGAGACTGTATACACATAATATGTGTTGGGAAGTTCAACATATGTTCTGTATAATGATTGGTAAATATATAAGACTCTAACAGTAACAACAATTCAAAAAGAAGTATATATACATGCCTTCCTAACGTTAGCAGATTAAAAACATAAGGTCTAATTGTTCTTTTTTTTTTTCTTTTTTGTGATTTTTATGTTGACATCAGGAAAATACATTGCAGTGATTTTGGTGCTACCCAGGCCTCAGTTTGGGAGCCAGCTCTACCACAAACTAGCTTTTTGAACTTTTCGACCCTGGACAAGTTACTTTATCTCTCTAAATCCCTGTTTTCTTATAAGCTTAAAAGTATGAATAAAAAAATACCATGAGTCATTATTGGGAAGAAATAATATATGCAATAAAAATATGAATAAAAAATACCATGAGTAGTTATTGGGAAGAAATAATGTGTGCAAAGTACCTTGTACATGATTGGTGCTTATTAAATGTTAGTCTCCTCCCTTCCCTTTAAGAAGTCTGTTATGCCTAATAAAAACTGGAAATCGGTCTTTGGTAAAAATAAGAAAGGAACAGAAAGGAATGAAAGAATTCGAATGGGCCAGGAATGTAAAAGATGGTGAAAGTTTCCTTATATTGTGGGGCAGATAAATTAGCCAAGCCAATCATAAATTGATTTTTCTCAATATACTTCCACTGTACCTAATAAACTCCTTTTCATATTTGTATTTAGAGATACAGAATATCCCAGAAAAGAAAACAGGACAAAATTAAGTGCTTTTAAGACCATCTTAAGAAGGCTTGCCATTCAGAAAAGCATAAGTAAAACCCTAAAGCAGTGATCTTTGAAGTGTGGAACATAAAATCAATATAATGGTCTCAAACAGCATTTTAAAAAGTTAAAGAGTAGAATGGAACATTTCAGAGTGCATCAAATAGAATAAGGGTAAGCTTTATTCCATGAAACCATTATTTTAGATACACACATACACTATGCATGTGTGTGTATTAGGTCATAATGTAAAAGGTATTTCTTACTCTGAGTTGTGGTAAGGAAAAAAATATTTTAAAGCCACTGTTCAAAAGAAAGAAATAGCTATGTTCCTTTTCAATAAATTAGATTCTCTCTTGGCCTTGTTCAAAGACACGGTGTCATTGCTTTTAGGGAACGTAGACTTCTATCTCAAGATCCTTGTCCTTGAATCACCTCCAAACCATTCACAGTATTTCAGATCATGATGTACTTTTACCAATATTTCCATACATTTCATCAGGAAAGGATATAAGAAACATTATCAAGTTGAAGAAAAAAATGTAAAAGGATATTTTTATTTTCTTCAGATTCCTGATAGCTCCTCCAAAAGATAGTACCAAAAAAATATTATGAGACGGAAATACCAGATAAACTCACTGTGCTTTTTTCTAAAGAATGTTTTCTGCCTGTGATTTCAGCACATTGGGAGGCCAAGGCGGGCAGATCACGAGGTCAAGAGATCGAGACCAGGCTGCCCAATATGGTGAAACCACGTCTCTACTACAAATAGAAAAATTAGCTGGGTGTGGTGGGGTATGTGTGTAATCCTAGCTACTTGGGAGGCTGAAGCAGAAGAATCACTTGAACCCAGAAGGCAGAGGTTGCAGTGAGCCGAGATCATGCTACTGCACTGCAGCCTGGCGACACAGCGAGACTCTGTCTCAAAAAACAATTGTTTTCTTAAATCGTCCAAAGGCCATAGATGAATGAAAGCATTTAAATGCATAGAGAGATGTAAAATTGCACAGGAATTGACTCCAAAAGAGTCTTGGTTAAAAGAGGAAAAACAATTGGGCTATATAGAAGCTAATGCTTAATTAACTCCTACTCTGGGCCTAACATTCCATCAAGTGCTGTAACATAATTATTATGATTTAGTCCTTAAGCAAAGGCAGGTAGTATATATGCCCACTTTACAGCTGAGAAAAATGAGCCTCTGATTGGTTACTAGCCCAAGACACCCACAATCCTGACCCACGTCTGTCTGCCTAATTCCAAGCCGAGCTGTTTCTGCCCTGCTTTTTCCTGAAGCACCTGTCCTTCAAGTCCTGCTTCTTGCTTTCCTGCCTTTTTGCCCCATGGAAACCATCCCTTCACTCCTGTTAGTGCTTCATGCTTCCTTCCCATCAGAACTTATTTTCCACATTAAGTTATTTATATCAAAATGCAGGTAATGATGTTGCATTTCCTCGCATTTGTAATAGGAATCAAACCTGCAGCTAAAGAGACTCACCCAAGGTAGAATTTCAATCATCGGGAAAAAGGTCAGGGAAATTTTAGGGATGGGAGATAGGGAAAGAAGAAAGGGAAAGGAGTATTTTATGATGCTCTTATATCTTACTAATACAACCTTGTTGATTGCATGAAAAGCTGTCCAACTTCTAATCTCCCTTCAGGAGCCCCATGTCTCTCCTATGTGCTTTGCATTCCATATCTATTTCAGTCCAGTCTGTTTGTTTACATACTGAGGCTTTTCTTGTTTAAAGCTAAAACAAATTACAGTTAAGTAGGCCACTAAAATGTTTTATAGACTATCAATTTGGCAGAGACCTCATTTTCTTCTGCCTCTGTAATTCCATTCTGTACACCCTCAATGAATGCACATGCAAAAAGCAACTGGCAGATAGAATTAAGAATCCGTGAAAAGAAGTAACCATTGTCTCCCTTCTACCAGTGCTCAGGTTCCTTATTGTGAAGTTGATGTTTGGTCCTTAGATTTTGAGGCCACAGAAGTCCAGTTCTGCCCACAAATAAAGGTACTAGGGCCCTCCTCCTTCACCTCACCAGGTTTCAGTATTCTCCTTTGGTCTTACTGGTTCTGGTTTCTCCTTAAGGGGTAGGCATATGGTGATGACTTATTAAAGGTGGTTGGATGAGACAGGCATTGAGTGCAGACTGAGCAAATTCCCACAGACTTCAAGTCATGTCAGTATCAGCACAGGCCTCTGGGTATGGATTTATAATGTTTCTACTAATGCAAAGTTATGAGGACAATCCCCTATATTATCATCTGGAAATGATGTCTTGCCTTTCACATTTAGGTCTATGATTCATCTATAATAATTAATATATGTTGTGAGGAAGAGGTAAAATTTTATTCTTTTTTTCCATTGAATATCTATTTGTCCCAGTTCCTTCTACTGAAATGACTATCCTTTCCCTTATTCCCCACATTGCCTCTTTTATCCAAATGCAGGTGTCCAAATATGTGTGTGTCTGTTCCTTTATTCCCTCTGTACTGCCCTCACTCTGTTTGTCTAGCCTTATGCCAATGCCACACTCATTGGATATCAGATAGGATGAGTCCCCTGACTTTGTTATGCATCTTTAAGAAAATCTTGGCTATTTTTAGCCTTATATTTAAAAATAAAATTTTAGAATCAGTTTATCCAGTTCCATTAACCAATCTGTTGAGATTTTCATTGAAATTCCATTGAATCTATATATAAATTTTGAAAGAATTATAATTTGGATAATTACATTTTCAACTTCCAATATGTGTTCATAAGATACCTCTCCAGTCACTAGGTCTTCCTGAATGTCTCTTGATAAATCTTTATAGTTCTACCAGAAAAGGCATTAGATAGCTTTTATTTAGATGTATTTCTGAGTGTATAATATTTTGGTACTATTTAAAATCAAGCCTTTAAAATATTTTATCTGTTGCCAAATATATTGATTTTTTTATATTGAAATTTAGCTAGCAAATTTGTATATTCAGTTATGAATTAGAATAAATGTCTATTATTTTGAATTTTCTGCAGCCGTATATTCTGTAAATAATAGGTTTTTTTCTATTTTTCCAATGCTTTCTTTTTTAATTTGTGTTTTATTTCACTAGTTTTTGGAGTACAGATGGTTTTTGGTTATTTGGCTAAGTTCTTTAGCAGGGATTTCCGACCTCTTAGTGCACCTCACACCGGAGCGTGTACACTGTATCTAATATGTAGGTTTTCATCCCTCACCCCTCTCTGAACCTTCCCCTCCAAGGCCTTAAAATCTGTTATATCATTTTTATGCCTTTGCATTCTTATAGCTTAGCTCTCACTTATAGGTAAGAACATACAATCTTTGTTTTCCATTCCTGAGTTATTTCACTTAGAATAATGGCCTCCGACTCCACCCATGTTGCTGCAAAAGACATTATTTCATTCCTTTTTATTGCTGAGTGGTATTCCATGGTGTATATACACCACATTTTCTTCATCCACTCGTTAGTTGATGGGCACTTATCCAATCCTTTATTTTCTTTCTTGCTTTGCTATACCAGCAAGTTATGTTAAAAAGCATAATGTTGAAAAGAGAATATCTTTGCCCTCTTCCTGATCATAGAGGAAACACTTTCCACTGTTTAAGAATAAGGATTTCTTTTTCTACTGCATCATTTTTACAAATTTTTATTATGAATCAATGAATACAATTTGATTGTATTGTACCTTATATTTCTAGGAAAATATAAGTTGGTCATAATGCTTACTTATATTTTATTTAAGACTTTTGCATCTATATTCATGACTGAAAATGGCTGATAGCTCTTCCTTCTCTTATTACATTTGTTAGCATTTCTTATCAAGATTATGCTAGTCTTACAAAGTGATTTTAGGACTGCACTCCGTTTAAAAAAATTTTTAAACCTGTAATAATTTCTTCCTTAAAGTTGGTAGAACTTACCATTGAAACCATCTGGGGGATTTAGAGTTCTGTTTGTGGAGAGGATTTTAATCATTGAGTCAATTTTAGGGGCCTATCCAGTCACCATTTCTTGAATAAGTTAATTTGCCTAAGAATTTCTCCATTTCATCTAAATGTTCAAGTTTGTTGACATAAACTTGCTCATAGCATCTTCTTTTCATCGTTTTAATATCTGTAGAATCTGTAGCAATATCCTTGTTTTCATTCTTGATATTGATTAACGGGCCTTCTTTCTCCTTTTCTGGATCAATTCTGCCAAGGCTTTGTCTCTTCTATCAACTTGTCCAAGGAACTAACTTTTGGCTTTGTTGATCCTCTCTGTTGTATGTTTATTTTATATTTTTAACGTTTGCCCAAATCATTATTCATTTTTATTTCTAATTTTTCTGGGTTTGGTTTACTGTTCTTTAATAATATTTTACAAGAATGCTTAGGTCATTGAATTTTTTTTAGCCTTTCTTCTTTTCTAACATAATTAAGTACAGTACTGCGTTAGCTGCTGCCCGCAGGCTTTAATTTGTTGTATTTTTATCATCATTTAGTTCAAATTATTTCTAACCTCCGTTATGATTTCTTCTTTTCCCCATTAGTTATTTAGAAGTGTATTTCTTCATTTCCAAATTAATTTTTGTTAATATCTAGCATAACTTCATTGGATTAGAAAACATATTCACTGAGAATTTTGTGAATGTGCATCCTTGAAAAGAATAAGTTTTCTGCAGCTGCGTCTATTAGGTCAATTTTGTTAACCGTGTTATTTAAGTCTTGTATGTTCCTCCTTTTATGTTTTATTATTCTGTAAGTTACTGAATCATACTAAAAATGTCTCACTGCAATCGTGGATTTGTCTATTTTTCATTTAATTATATCACTGTTTTCTTCTTATATTTTGAGACCTTGTTATTAGGTGTGTGCAAATTTTAAATTGTTATTTCCTCATCATAAATAGGACATTTTATCATTATGTAGAGATGTATTTACCTATAGAGTTTGTTATACTATATTTATTGTTTTATGTAGAATATATTAGTATAGCTATAGCTGATTTCTTTGGGTTGGTGTTTAAAAGATTCTTTTATCCTTTTTACTCTCAAATTTTCTGTATCCTTATATTTTTGATAAGTTTTTTATAAGCAGTACATAATTGGGTTTCAATACAATTTGCACGTTTTGCTTTCAAATTGAGTTTTTGATCCTTTTATATTCAATGTAAATGCTCATATATTTGAGTTAAGTTTATAATCTTATTTTGTGCTACTTATCCCAATTGTTCTTATTTGGATTTTTTTATCATTCCAATTTTTGTCTGTACTAGCTTCACAGTTGTAATTTTTCAATTTTTTAAAGTAATTTAACTGCAAGTAACAACATGTTTTTTTGCCATATCAAACTTCAGTGTTAATTGAAAAACCTTCCATTGCTTGCTGGCTTCCTTTGTTACTATTGAGAAGTCAGTTCTCAGTATAACTGTTCTTCTTTTGAAAGTAATTTGCTTTTTTTCTGATGCTTTTAAGATTTTTGTCTCAGTCTATTGTCGGAAGTTTCACTACAATGTCTGGATATGAGTTTCTTACAAATTGTTTTGCTTAGGATACATGGAGATTTTTAAAGTTATGGATTGATATCATTTTTAGTTTTGAAAAATTCAGAGCTGTTATTTCTTCCAATTTTATATCTGTCCCGTTCCCTTCACATTTTCTGGGCTAGAACTTGTCACTGATACCACTTATGCCTCTTATCCACTCTTTTACAATTCCTCCCTTTTATTTCTGTGTGCTGCATTCTGGAGGCTGTTTTCTTGTCTTCCATTTAAAACTTTTTTTATTTAGCTACATTTCATTTGCTCCTAAGTCCATCTTAATTTTAATTATTATATTTTTGGATTTTTTCTTAATATGTCACATTAAATTTTAGAATTTCCAGTTCGCTGATGTTTTTAAGCCTGGAATTCATTTCATAAATGTAAAAAGGATAGCTATTTTGTGAATCATATCTGATCATTTCAATAATTCATGTTTTGGAGACTTTTTTGTTGCTTCTCTGTCTTCTGTTACTCATTCGGTGCATCTTGTTGCCTTGTAAACCCTTATTTTTCATTGTATGAGGGAATTATATTTTATAAATTATATGGAGGAAATGTTGAGGCCTGTTATGAGGATGTCTTCCTCCTGAGAGGATATTCATTTGCTCCTGCAAATAACAGTGTGTAACATTCCAGAAATATCTTAATATAATGTCAGAGTTGAAGTTTACTTGTACTGTTAAATGGTGCAAAACTGACTGCAAATCTATGTAAGGGCTGGTTTCCTAGCAGCTACTCCTCATATTGAGTGTGGCCTTTCAGATTCTCAGCTCAAAGGGGACTTGATTTATTAAACCCCTATTCCTGGCAGGTTTTAGTTTCTGACTTCTGTTTGTCGAGCTCTGAGGAATCATAAAAAAAAAAAAAAAAAATGGTTTAGTTTTGCAGCTGCTTACCCAGACTTGGCAAAAGCCCTCAGGGGGAAAAAAAAGTGATTTTAAGGGCTGGGTTTATTTCTCTAGCTTCTTATCTTTTCCTAGATCTTGACCGTAAAGTTCCTCACTACCTTAAAATCTCTGATGCTTTCAAGTAAGTACTTTTTGTACTTCATCCAACCTTTTTGTTGGTTGTCCTCAGCAAGAGGATTGGTCCAAAATACCATGTTAGCAATAAGATACTACGTCAAGATACATCATTTAGTTAGGCTATTTAGAGTCTATAAGGTATTATTTAAAATAATATATGTATTATTATATAACTAGATAATCATCAAAATATCAGAAAAGAAAGAGATTTGGATTCTACTAGTGATTTCCTATGGGGATCAGTATCCAGTATGAGAATGGTTATAGCAGATGACTGTCATTTCCATGATACACCCCATGTCCTAGTTGAACTTTCAATCATGCTGTACATGTGGCCGAGGTCACTGAATATCCCTAGTACCTATTCTCCCATTTTCCTTTTAGTCATAGAGGGCAATGCAGCCATAGACTATTTTCTAGCCTTTTGGAAAGGTGTGGCTAGCTAGGTAGTGGCTCAGTTTGGCCAAAGGGTGTGATTATTAATGAAACTTTTTAAAAAGTGCCTGCTTTAAGGACACAGGGAGAGGAGCATCACACACTGGGGTTTGTGGGAGGGGGGGAACTAGGGAAGGGACAGTGTGGGGTGGGGACTTGGGGAGGGATAACATGGGAAGAAATGCCAGATATAGGTGATGGGGAGGAAGGCAGCAAAGTACATTGCCATGTATGTACCTATGCAACAATCTTGCATGTTCTTCACATGTACCCCAAAACCTAAAATGCAATAAAATATATATATATATATAAAATAAATAAAAACCATTTAACCTGAACTTTCCCTTTACCCACCTTCTAGAATTGAGACGTCAAGAAGAAACAGCTTCAGCCATGCAGATAAACACCCTAGGAGATGGCAGAATAACAAGACAGAAAGAACTCCGGGTCATGAATGACCTCTGGACTACACACATTCTTCTAGCTGTTACATGAGAGAAAAATATGCTTCTGTTATATTTAAGCCACTGTATTTAGATCTCTTTGTTACAGCAGCTTAGCTAGCTAAAATAATGTAAATGTAGTTGGGTAGAAATTTAAAAGTGAAGTATTTTATAAAAAGAATAATGGTGGCAGAAAATGTGAGTTTCCTCTCTGAGGGACGATGATGTTAGGGGAAGAGGGAAAGAGGGAGTATATGACAGTATTCTTCATGGAGACCTGGGTCAGCGTACAGCTATATGTATTAAGAAAAAAAAAAAAAAAGAAAAGTGATAGCCCTGGAAACCATACAAAGAAAAGAGAGTAAAGAGAGTGAAAAGTCACCAAGCCATACTGAGAGTAGAAGCGGTGTGTAACGATGATGTGAAACTCCTGGTTAGTGATGAAACTTCTCTTAGTTAATTGACATCAGTCATGTATGAGTGATAAGACTCTGCATACCTGTGATCTCCTTAATTTATACAGATCATAATCTGTAGACAATTTACAGGGTACAGTCTAATAATAATAGTTGGTATTACTGAGCAATTACTATATGCCAAATACTGTGCTATGTACTTTATATTTATTATCCCAGTAACACCCACAACATTACAATATAGATACCATCATCATCCCTCTTGACAGAAAGTTCTATGATTTGCCAAAGTCAAGCATCTGGTATGTGACGCAGCTGGCATTCAAATGTAGGGTGTTTGATGTCCATATCTTTAGAGTCAACAATAATGTAATATGGTAACAATCAGTTTTGTGGACTCTAAAGAGCTAAGAATGTCGGATGTGAAAGAAGACACTGTGAGGAAGGGAATTAAAAGGAAGAGAAGGATCAGAGTGCCAGTATGTAGTCTTGGGAACAGAACCCCTAGGGCTTGTAGAAGCAGGCACACCTATAGCAGAGGACAAATGTTTCCACCCTGTGTGTGCTCTGAACCCACTTGAGCAGAGATCCAGCAGACATTATCAGGGATGGAAGACCAGTGTTCAGACTCTCACAATCAGGACAGCTAGAATTTCTGCTAGAAATGAGGGTGCTGAAAATCACAAAGCCAGCTGAGAGAAAACAGCAGTGGCAGAATGTGTGTGATGTGATAGTTAAGGTCTCAGGGAGAACGAGGAATCCTGCTAACGCCAGAGAAAGAAATGGGCTAGAAGCTGGGTAGAAGGGCCGTTCAAGAACAGTCAGACGAGAGAGTATTAGTAGGACAGAGCAGGTTGGCAGCATTCTCTACCTTCAGAGAAACAGAAATAATGATAGCAGTGAAAACAGCGGCAGGCAGAGGGACTGGAAAGGGAGCCCAGAGAGAGGAAAGTAGGCTTGGCAGGAACTTGGCATTTTACCTACTTGGGGAAAAAGCTTTGTGTCATGTTTTTCTTGTGGGGCATAAGAAAATAGCCTCTCTGGAGATCTTTTACTTGACCGTCTATCTCTTGGACTGTCATTTTACTTGGTATGCAGTATATGGAACAAAGGCAGAATAGAAGTCCTTCATAGGCTGATGCCTCACTATAAATATGAGTTAGCCAAGGCTTTTAATTTTCCACTTTATGCAATTAAACACTGCATCCTATGCAGGGGTTAGATTTAACATTAAGCTATTTGGAAAGGGTTTGAAAGAATGAAGTCCATGGCTGAGCTCCAACTGTGACTCACTCTGTAATTTAAAGTAGCTTCCTTATCTCTGAGTCAAAGGGGTTGGGCTAGAAGATTATTTCTAAAATCCTCTTGATTTCTTGTTTTTGTCTTGCCTTACTGAGGGAGATGCACAAAAGACTGCCTAGAGTGCTGGCCGAAGATTGTAGGTCAGATTTTTCACCACTGCCCCTCTATAGAGACACATGTGTGCACGCACACACACAGTCACATATATACCCAACCATAAGCTGTAATGTATGTCACATCAAAATTAGCAAAATAACCTATTTTGCTAAAATACTAAGTATTTGCCATCTTTCCCCACCTTAAGTATATCACAGCAGACATAGAAATGGATAGTATTTATGTAGCTTTGGCAAAGGCTAAGGGGCACATAATCTCAGTGTACCTGTAAAACTCATTCTCATCCTATCATTAGGAACTGATCTCACCTGTTAGGCAGGTTAACATTTCTGACGACATTAGAATCACCTGGAGAGTTTTTTAAAAAAACAAACAAATAATATTCAGACTTTTTGCCCCAGAGCGAGTGAATCCAAGCAGCTTTGCTGGTGGTGGCGGGTGGGGTTGGGGGAGGTGCCCTGGCATTAGAACTTTTTAGTTCTTAGAATATTCTAATCCTAGTACTTTGAGAATCATTGCATAAGCACCAAAAAAGCAGAGACTATATCTTATGACCCAAATATAGTGCTTAATGTTAAACAAGCCCTCAGTAAGTATGTGCTGAATTGATTAATTACTACATGTCCTGGACAGTATAGAAGGGATAGTCCTAGACCAAGTTGAAAAGCTGATAACATTTTACTAGTTCCGTATTCCCAAGGGGGCCATCTCTAGTCATTGCTAAGCACTCCTTCAACTTTCTCTCCCTCCCTTAATCCCAGATGTGTGCTGTTTCCCGACTGTCCAATAACGATCACTAAATCCCTTGCAAGACGTTAACCACCAAGAATTGTTTTCACTTCCAAGGTCTCATTAAATTTCCCCAAATAGGAATAGAGGTTCCAGAAGGCTGCCTAGATACACTGGACACGGGCCCTTCCAGAAAGAAGAACCAAAATTGTGACTAGATAATCACACCTCAAATAGAACATCTAAAAGAGAACACTGCCATTTGACAGAGAAGTCACAGGAAATGCCTGAGACACAGAAGAAGAAGGAAGCAAGCAGCCAGGTCCGCTGAGATTACTTTGGAGATGGGAGGAGCTCCCTATTGTGGGGAAAGGGTAAGAGAGATCCTCAGCAGTCCACATCCCTGCCATAGACTACTGAAATTCTAACCCATGGGAGAGTTCCTTCACCCACATGAACTTGAAGACTAGTGTGGGCAGTGATTTGCACCCTTGCAGGGGCATTGCACCAGACTCATGCTGAGTCACTCAAAATCCTGAGACCTAAGCAGCTACACCATGGCACCACTGTGAAAGCACTCTGTCACCAAACTGCATCCTACCTTGAGGAACACAGCCCCCATATTTCCATATTTGGGTAGCTCCAATTGACATCCCCCAGTATCCACCAGAGGACTGCTGTGGCACAGTGCTTGCTGAACCAAAAGTGTTGCAGAGTTTCCGGTACTCTAGCCCACATGGAATACTACTCTCCAGGAAAAGGACAATATAGCAAATCAAGGCGATGGCCCCTGGAACAAAGGAAACCAGAGCATGTACTTCCCAGACGCTGAGAGCTCCCTGCATGAGGCTGTGAGGACAAAAAACTGGAGAGTGTAATCCCTTCTCTGACTCTGCACACTGCCCCAGAAGTTGCTGCCCCCAAACCCAGGTGGACAAGCCCGAGAGCTGACTTTCTGGAGCTGGGGGCCACAACTCTCCCCTTACTGGCAGAGTGGCCTCTGTACTCAGGCCTGGATACAGAGAGTGGGGATCCCTTCTTCTCTGTACGCCACTGCAGACACAGCCACTGTTGCTGCCACTGGAAACTGGGACAGGCAAGCTGGGTTGCTTGTCTGAGGCTGAGTGTCTACTGCACTCCCACTGGTGGTGTGGCCCCAGTTCTCAGGCTCACAGGTAGAAGGAGGAATCCTCTCCCCTCTCTGCATGGTTCTATGGTCACTGCTGCTGCCAAAAGCAGGGAAGACTGAGAGAGCTGCATGTTTGGGGCTGTGAGTGGCAACCCCAATCCCACTGGCTGCAAGGTCTCTGCTCAGGCCCACACACAGAGGATGTGGTCCCTCCCCAACTCCACTCAAGATTGCAGTCACTGCTATAGCCAGGAGTCAAAGCAAATGCTACACAGAACCTAAGAGCTTCCTATTTAGGGGTATGGGTGCCAATCCTTCCCATACCAGGAGCAAGGCCTCTGTGCTATAGTGCATGTCCTGAATACAGGCTCTCCCCACATACCATTGCAGCCACTGCTGCTACTAGAGATGAAGTGTATACTCCCCAGAGCCTTAGAGCTGCCTGGAAGGGATTGGTCAGACCCACCTAGCCTGGCACTTCCTCCTACTCCAGCGCCTAGAGTCTAAGCGTGCTGCCTGTGGACCTGGGGATCACTACACCCAATCTACCACCTCTGTAATCTGTACAGTCTCTTCAGGAACCTGCCAATGATCCCACCAAGCCTGCCACCAACACCACTGCCAGCACCCACCCATATGCACTACCTAGGAGCCTGGGGACCGCCCTGCCTAGCCCATTGAGCCATCACCAATACAAATATACACTTCTCAGGATCCAGAGGGTCATCTGCCACTACAACTGCCATCACACACATCATGCTTTCTTCCCAGGGACTGAAGAACCTGCCCACATGCCTAACACACTGCTGCCACTACCAGCATCTGAACAAGTCACGCTGGAGGCCCAAGGATCAGCCTGACTGGACCTGCTGATACTGGTGCCAGTGAATACCATCCTGGGGTCTAAGAACAGTGATGCTTGGCCCTCCACTGCCACCACTGGAGGCTGAAGACTGGCCCATCTGGCATCTCTGTTTGCAGCAAAAGTTCACCAGAGCCTCCACTAATGACCATACCGTAAGCCATCAAGGAAATCACAAATACCACTGATGTTGTTTACAGCCAAAGAAATCGTACAGAGACTACCCTACAGTATGCACCCAGAATCAAAGCCAAAGGGACATACTTGACCAACACCACTGATACATCTTCAGAAAATCTTCTCCCCTATGAAAGCAAATTCAAAAAATGTAAGGACATATAAAACTTGTAAAAGCAAGAAAATATGACACCTCTAAAGGAATAAAATAATTTCTAGTAACAGATCTCAATCAAAAAGAAATTTACAAAATCCCAGAAAAAGAATTCAAAATTTTGACACTAAAGAAGCCAGTGAGAAACAGGAGAATTCCAAAAATGATAGAAAGAAATTAGAAAAACAATTCAGGATATGAATAAGAAATTTACCAAAGAGATAGATATCATTAAAAAGAATTAAATGGAAATTCTAAAACTGAAGAATTCATTAAATGAAATAAAAAATATATTTGAAAGCTTCCATGATAGACTATATTAAGCAAAAGAAAGAATCTCAGAACTTGAAGACAGGTCTTTCGAAATAACTTAGTCAGAAAAAAATAAAGAGAATAAACAAAGCTTTCATGAGATATGGAAATATGGAACACCATAAAGCTAACAAATGTATGAATTACCAATATCCCAAAAAGTGAAAAGAGAAAGAAAGAGTTCAAAAACCTATTTAATGAAATAACAGATGAAAACTTCCTAAGTCTAGCAAGAGATATTGATGTTTAGATACAAGTCACCCAGCAATCCCCAAACAGACACAATACAAAAGGTCTTCTCCAGAGCACATTATATTTGTCTAAAGTTAAAAAAAAAAGAGAGAATTCTATAAATAGCAAATGAAAGCATCTACAAAGATCACCTATAAAAGAGCTCCCATCAGACTAACGGTAGACTTCTCAGTAAAAACTTTACAGGCCAAAAGAATGGGATGATAGATTCAAAGTGCTGAAAGAAAATAAACTGCCACCCAAGGATACTAGAGCCAGAAAAACATATGTGTAAATTAAGGAGAAATAAAGTATTTCCTAGACAAGTAAATGCTGAGGGAATTCAGTACCACTAAACTAGCCCTCTGAGACATGCTGAAAAGAGTCCTGAATCTGGAATCAAAAGGAATAAAGTTACCATCACAAAACACAGAAAAGTCTAAAATGCACCGGCAAAGCAAACACAGGTATGAGGAAAAGACAAGGCTCAAATGATACTACTACAGAAACCACCAAACCACAAGGACAAACAATTGAGAAAAAGAACAAAAAACATACCAACAACCAGAAAACAATTGACAAAATGACAGGACCAAAACCTTTCACGTTAATAACTTGAATGTACCTGGATTAAATTTGCCACTTAAAAGATATAAACTAACTGGATGTATAAAAAACATGATTAAACTACCTGCTGCCTTCAAGAAATACACTTTACCTGTAAAGACACATATACACTGAAAATAAAGGGATGAAAAAAGATGTTCCACACAGAAACCAAAAGCATGCAGGGGTAGCTATATTTATGTCAGATAAAGATATGTTAACTCAAAAACAGTATAAATAAATAAATGACAAAGAACATAATTATATAATGATAAAGGGATCAATCCCACAAGAGGATATAATAATTCTAAATATGCATGACCCCACTGGAGCACCCAGATTTACATATAAAATATCATTGGATCTAAAGAGAGAGATAGACTCCAATACAATGATAGTGGGGGATCTTAACACCCCACTCTCAGCATTAGACAGATTATTTAGACAGAAAATCAACAAACACTGGATTTAAACCGGACCTTAGACCACATGGACTCACAGACATTCAACAGCAGCAAAATACACATTCCTCTCATTAGCACATAAAACGTTCTTCAAGATAAACCCAATGTTAGGTGACAAAACAAGTCTCAACAAGTTTCACAAAACTGAAATCACATCAAGTATCTTCTTAGACAGCAGTGGAATAAAATGAGAAATCAATACCAAGAGAAACTTTACAAACTATACAAATACATACGAATTAAAGAACATGCTTCTAAATGACCATTGGCTCAATAAAGAAATTAAAATGAAAATTAGAAAATTTATTGAAACATGACAATGGAAACAACACACCATAACAAAATCTGTGTGATACTCACATGTGCCCCATAAATATGTGAAATATTATGTATCAATAAAAGAAAAAAAATTCCCAATGCATGAAAGCAATAGGTACAGTAGAAATAGCAGGTGCTCTGGAATCTGAGAGAGCTGGTTTTGAATCCAAGTTCATTCATTTATTGTGTGCAAGCCCCTACCCTTAAAATTTCTCATCCATCAGATTACGATAACACCTATTTCTCAGTGCTATAGTGAGGATTAAAAGTTAGTCAGAAATATATACATATTCCATCTTAGGCACATATAAAGGAGAAAACTTTGGGCAATCAAAGGCATTGCTTAAACTCCCTCACCGGTACACAACTTTTGTATACTTTCTTCATGTTCTTTTCCTAGAATCTTATATTTCTTTTTCTATGTTTCTCTCAAAAAATGACTCAATGTTTAGAAATCCTACATAATAAAATGCACTTTGCAGATAGGGTTTAGAGACAAAAAGATCTGTCACTGCGTAAGCGGGCTTTCTTCTCCACTTCTATGTAAAGCTGGGTCTTGGCCCCACAGTCAGAAAAGTAGTGTATTAGTCCATTTTCACATTGCTATAAAGAACTGCCCGAGATGGGTAATTTATGAAGGAAAGAGGTTTAATTGACTTATAGTTCTGCATGGCTGGGAGGCTTGAGGAAACTTGTAATCATTGTGGAATGTGAAGGAGAAGCAATTGCCTTTATCACAAGGCGGCCAGAGACAGAGTGAGCAGGGGAAACTGCCACTTTAAAACCATCAGATCTCGTGAGAATTCCCTCACTATCACGAGAACACCATGGGGGAAACTGCCCCCATGATCCAGTTCCCTCCCGCCAGTTTCCTGCCTTGACATGAAATGAGAGTTGGGTGGGGACACAGAGCCAAATCATTTCAGGTAGGGGCATGAAGTATCCAGTGTGGGGGAGAGCACAGCCCTCAGCCCTCCCTCACCCTGATTGTCTGACAGTGCTATTATCAGAAGTGTGAAGCTAATGTGAACATTCTCCAGGGTAGCAATCACTTCATTAATGTCTTTGCACGACAACTGTATTTGGGGCCCCTGCCTCCACCCCTGCCCTTTAAGTAACAAGTTTCAGATTTCAGATGTCATTATTTTAAAGTTGCTGGACACTACCACACATGGGCACCCTGGCTTCTCACACCTCAAACCTACTCTGTCATCAACACTCACCAGAAGTTATCAGTTTTAGATTTTGTAGTAAACTAAACTTAATAAAATATTTAAAAAAGAATACATATACCCAAATATGTCAATTATATATCAATTGATTCTTTGTAGTTCTTTGTAGGGATATTAATTTGCTAAGGAATATTACTTTGTTAAGAGAACATAAGCAAGTTATTTATTGTGAATTCATACCTTCTGGTATATCTTTATTGTATAGAGAAAATTTCTGAATTTATGTATCTGTGTTCCATTCTTTGGCATATGTGGAGGTGATATTTTAGAGGAGTTATGCAACATCCAAGGCTGGACAAGGCAATTCTTACAGATATTGTTGGTTTGCCTACATGATAAGCCCAATAACTCCGCTCGTAGATCCATGCCAGTTTTTCAGAAACTTCTGCAGAAGGATTTAAACAGTTTCGTGCCTTGCCACCAAAATGTGTGTTCATTTCCCTACACCTCCACACCTGGCAGTATTTCAGCCCAACATTTGTTACAGTATTTTCAGTTCATCTTGTTTATTTTCTGCTTTATTTTTTCCCTTGATGTACATTTTATGTGCAAAACCAAAGTTATCATTCCCCATGTATACTGCTGCTGTTTAGCCCTGCTCCTAAGCCATATTATTCTCAATTAAAATACACTTTAAATAACATGGCCAGCAGGGTTTAATTCTTTTACTTCCAGCCTCAACTTTTGTAGCCCATGTCCAGAATAGTGTTTGTTACATTTCAGACCCATAGCATAAAATTGCAGAAGTATTACAAAAAGTGAGCATTTGATGTAAAATATTGTTTGTGGAAACTCACATTTTAAAATATTGATGAGATGTCAGTATTGCAAATAGGACAGGGAATGTGTTGTTAAAAGGATGCAGTGTGGCAGTGTCCAAGGAGTTCAGAATTTGAAGTGAAATGGTCTAGATTAGTAGTTATCTCCCAGTAAGTTCCTGGACCGGGAGTATCAGCACCACTTGGAAACTCAGGAAAAATTCAGTCTTGGACCCTACCCCAAACTAACTGAATCAGAGACTCTAGGGGTGGGATCCAGCAATCTGTCTGTTACCAAGTCTCTGGCCAACCCCTACCTGGTGGATCTGACACATGCTGTGTGAGCATCAGGGTTATTTTCAGACCTCAGATCAGCTGCTAACTCTATCTGTGGCCTTGAAAAAGTAACCTCTCTGAGCATTAGTTTCCCACTCCACTTTCTCTCTCCCCATTTTCCTTTCCTGTGCTCTGACAGTTTAGAGTCAAGAAGGAAGGTCTGTTGGCAAAACTGATGTCTGGCTGGGGAATGATATGCTAGCGTCCACTTCCTGTAGATGCCCGACTATTCACAAGAGATTTTCTTGATTCCCTTCGGGTTTGGAGTTTATTGTGTGGATTCTCTGAACTGGCCCTTCCCAGTAAAACTGTAGGGAAAGTGGCTAGGCTTCCAAATCGGGGGTCCCTTGGACTCCAAATGTAAAACACCTCAGAATCCTTTGTCCTCAGCCATGAACCTTCACTATAATTTCAGAACCACAGGAAACAATTCCACACATCATTCTGTTATGTTGGCAACATGTGTGTAATTACACACTGTACTCTCTCCATTTTGTAGAATTATTGTGAGGGTCAAATGAAAGAAATGATTATCAAAGTACTTTAAAAACGGTAGAGCACTACACAAATGCTAGTTTTTGTTGTAATGTAATAACTCTTAAGAATTTTTTTCTGCTGCTATTTCTCCATCCTTTATAATTCTAGTCTCAGTGGAGAAAATGAGGCCTCTTTTCTTACCCATAAGTATTTAATTGTCAGTTGCATCACTCTCATTTCTGTTTTATACGGCCATGATAGTAAGGCCTCTTTTGGTTGTGAATAGCAGAAATCCATCACAGACTTGTGCAATCCAGAAATGGGGAGATGATGAGGGAAACTCGCAGCAACAAAGGAGGGGCTGTAGGAAACAGCGCCTTAGGCTCTGGAATAGGAGAGTCAACACTGCTGTGGCTTTCTCTCTCCTGCTGCAGCTCTCATCTCTGTCAGTCTTTCCCTTTGCTTTGAGCACTAGCTTGTCCTACTCCAGCCAGGTTATCACCACTGGCCACAAGCAGCTGTGGTTTGGCCATATTTGAGGAAGGAGATAGCGTCTTTTTCTCACTGTGCATAGATGGATCCCAGGGAAGAACTCTGATTGGACCAGGAGTCTGCACGCAGTTCTGGGTCATGTGACCACTCCTGAAGAACGAGTAGGGGGCAGCTCCTGGGGTACATAGTGTGCCACCAGAAGAAAGATCTGGGGAAAGCTTGCTAGGAAGACCAAAAAACTAGCTGGCTAACGAACAAATCCCTCCACAGGAATTACCTGGGTATGGTCAATTCTGTTGCAGGGCCTGAGAGGATACTTCCGTATCCACTTCCAGTGGTTTACATGAGTACAGAAAAGGACTTACAATGCTGATATACAAGATAATGCAAAGGAGTCTTTCTAAGTATTGAACCCAGGCCATGAATAAAGGTTCCTTTTTTGTTTTTCAGTTGAATCCAGCCAATCATGTAGCTTATCACTTGTCAGTGAACAAAATCTAGATAAGAAATGAATCCCACAATACTGAGGTTGTAAGGAGCAAGATGATATACCTGCCCTCATGAGCCCGTTGTCCCAGAAGTTAAGCAATCAAGCATGTTGATTTTGCATTCCACGCTTCCTCATGGCAATTTCCATCAAGGAAAAGACAAATGAGCAGCTTATGGTTTTATGTGGCTATTATATAAAACCACGTAGCTTCTCTCTGAAATGCAGATGATAAATACTCAAATAAATGTCTGTGCCCTTTAAAATACTAGTGTTTGACTGGGACTTGATCTTTCTTCTTTAGATCAAAACATCTAGCATTTCTTCCAAACTACCTGTATCAAGAGACTACAGCTTCTTAAAACAAAACCCACATGGGTGAGTGGTGCAGTGTAAATTTATGGCTGAGAGAGGCAATGTTTGAAAAGTTGAGGACTCCCTAAAAGCTGTGGTGGCTACAATTTATGAATTTATGTTTTTCCAGGTTAAAGTAATTATTTAGGCTGGCTCAGGGAAGCCAAACATAATCCCCACTCTTAAAACAAGCTATAGATTGCAATTTCTTCTCGAAAGCCCTGGTTATGCTGGTACATCTTATCAATAATTTTGAAAACTATATTTCCACTAAGAAATTATAAAAGAAGTAACACCATTCAATTTCTTCATATTTTGCATTCTTTCAGAGTCGGCGAACATAAAAATGTCAGCAGGTGGAGCTCCTATTCCCTCGGCAGTCCTGATAGAAGTCCTTCTCTTGAAAGAACTTTCAATTACAGACTCTCTCTGGCAGCCCGTTCTAGGCTCCCTACAGACAGTATCAGAGTAATACATGAAAATGCAAGACTCGGAGACATTACAGTACACTGTCATAGGTCATGAAGGAGAAGAAAGAAAGAAGAGCCAGAAATCTTTTATTAAATTTTAATATTTTTTTGCTATTTCTCCCATGTTACATTTCTTTTCAATTAACAAAGAAGGTGCCATCTTTCAAGAGTGAGACGTGACAGGTGTACTAATTCATTTGTTCCCTGGTACGCTTTGTACCAATTCTCTCACCCTTTCACAATGTGGCACTTCATTACCACTGAGCTCAGCATTGGATCAGACAGGAGAAATGGTATCCAACAGGAGAATGAAAAAAGTATGGAACCAGAAAATGCCTTGGCCTCCTCTTCAAATTTTGGTTTTTTTAGTTATTCTCTTGGCAAGCGTATTCACAAAAAATTTAAGTATCTTTTCTGTTAACCACTAAGTCTGATAACTTCTCTAAATTTTTCATGAGGGTGTGTGATTGCCATTTTGCAGCTAGCAATGACAATAAAAATTCCCTTTTAATTCACTACATTTGATATGCACATAATTCCTTTAGTGTGAAACCTACTTACTGTCTTGTTCAATTTGCCATTTGTAAAGGAGGAGTGAGAACCTGGGTGATCAAATACATTTCTTATAAGGACCTGGCACGTGGTATCATGTGACAGCAGATGGCATGTGAAAGCCGTTGTGGGAAATATGGCCCCTGTTAAATAGGCTGTGAATGTGCAAGGTTGTGTGTGTCTCCTCAGAGTGCCATTCAGTCACCCTGGTATCTGCAGGAGAGTAAACAGCATCTCATTCACTTTCATAACAAAAGCTAATGTGAACGACCTCAGGAAAGTCATGGAGCTGCAGGTACATGCGGTGTGTTGCCCTGTGGTCAAATGCGCAGACCAAAGCTAATAGCATTCACTCCGCAGGGGCCCTGAGCTTGAACAGGCCATGGACGTTTGGAATGTATCAGAGTGTTCAATAAGACGCAAACAATTGAAATCACAGGGGCTGCACATGGAGAAGCAGAAAGAATGCAAAGTTCTCCATTTGGTATTAAATTACCAGATTTAACTTTACCCTGGTTGGAGAGAAAAAAGAGATTGCTAAACACATCCAAAGGTGTTCCCTATACTAAGATCTTCAAACCTTTTGCATATTCTGTGAATTTCATGCTCTTCTCTTGATTCACTCCAAGAAGAAGCTAAATTTTGCTCTGCAGCACACATCCAAGGCAGCATGCTAATGAGAATTATTATTAAGCAATGTAGAGTTGGCACCAGTCTCTTGCAATCTGCTCAGCAGCAGAAGCAGGAAGGGCAGAGGCAGAGAGTCAGAAAAGCAGCTTTACTGAATGCTCTTCTGGACCTGATTAGTTTTGGTCACTTTCAACACCAGGCAAAGCCAAGTATAATTGCAAGCTTCACAGGCATGGCACACTGTTTCCCACTCTAATGTATTTGGCCTCTCCTTAAAGGGACTTGTAGATTTTACTGTTGCTTTGAAAAACATTCCACTCTTCAAAACTGCAAAATCAAGGGTTTCTGTAAATGCAATAACTAGGGTACAGGAAAAATGTATTTGCTGTGCATTTGGGATTCCTTCATTTTAGTACCCCATCCAAACAGGCCCATCTCAATCTCAGAATAGGCATTCTGTCTCAGAACACTCCATGGCATAGTTTTTGGAGTAGGCTGTAACATCTTGGTCAGATGAAAGGAACTGGACCACCAACCAATGCCAAACAGAGGAGTCTGAAACTAGAGCTGTTATGAATGATCCTTCAAGTATTTAGACCACACCTTTTTGTGAAGATGGAGCATGAAGCAAATTATTTGGAATTAAGCCACAAGACCAAAATAAAAAGCCATTTTCACATTTGTATTGATTCATTATTAGACACACTTAATCAGAAAGGTTTATATTGGAACATCCTGATGTGAGATGATCCAGGCAGCAGCCATCCATTCTCTCTCTCTCTCTCTCTCTCTCTCTCTCTCTCTCGTGTGTGTGTGTGTGTTTTGAGTATTAGAACCAGAGGCCACATAACTGATTGCCACTCAGATATTCCTTATGCACTTCAAATGGAATAAGTTCCCTATTGTATTCACCGAGGTGTGTTTCTTTTCCTTTTCCTATAGTCTGTAACAGTCAAGAGACTTGGAAGTCAGCCTTGGTTGGCTTCTCAGTTTCCCTCTACTTCTAGTAATCACTCATTCCTACTGCATTGGGCCTCCTCCCCATCTCCAGGGTGACTGCCTTTGCTTAGGAGGTTCTTCATTTCTGGTTTACACTGTAGTGATGGCCTCTTGTTTCACACAACTAACCATCCTCCAAACTGCCATCATAGTGATCTCTCAAGACCACGGTTTTGATCATGACTTTCCTTGCTTGAAGCTAGTTACTGGCATCCTAATACGTTGCCTCTGAGTGTGGCGGCAGGGTTCTCCATGATCTGCCACCAACCTGTGCTGACTACTTTCTAGCCATACCCTAGCCATACTGAGCAGCCTGCATGTCTACAGAGGGGTCAGACTCGCACAGTCAGCCTTTTTCTTTTATTTGTGTCTGTTTCATTTGCTTCCTCTGTCTTGGCTACTTACCTCTCATTAGATCAGACTGCTGCCCTCACCTTTAAACAGGTGCTCAACCTTCATTTTCTCTGGAAAGCCTTTTCTAACCCTCTTGATGCCCTGAACCCAGTATCCTCTTCTCTCTCTCTCTCTCTCTCTCTCTCTCTCTCTCTCTCAGATTCCTGAGCCCAAGTCCAGACTTTTTGAATCCAAATCTTTGTGGATATAATTTAGAAATCAGTCTTCTAAAAAGCACCTCAAAGGACTATCTACGTACACTCAAGTTTGTCTATTATTTTAAGATAGAATATACTTTAAGCACATCATCTGACATAAGAAAATAAATTTAGTTTCTAAGACAGATAGCATAGAGTGTGATTATTTTAAAAATATTTTTATCACATATTAATTATATTTTGTTATTGCTCCTGGGCTACCAATCAAAATTAGTACCTATTAGAAGAATTAGAAAATTGTGTAAATGTAGAGGATCACAATTTATGAACCAACTGAGCAACATCCATTGGTTACCTCCCTACTATATTATGTTTCGGGTACAGTACTAGTGGGATGTCCTGAGGTGAGAGGCCATTGTAGAGAGGTAGGGTTATGGATTACTTGAAAATACAATATGGTTTCCCACAACTCCCATGGTCCCGATTCTCCTCTGTACCAGAACCCTACATTTTAAGCTGGGAACGTAAGATTATATTTATTAGACTCTTTTGCATCTGGTCTGGCTATGTGTCTAAACTCTGGCTAATGGCATGCAAGTTGAAGTGGCGTGTGCAATTTCTCAAAGTTTCTTAAAAGAAGGGAGCATGCCTTTTCCTCTCATTTCTTTGTTCCTGCTTTTCTGCAGACAAACTGGATGGCTAAGGACATCTTGAATCTCAAGGCAACCTTGGGGATAGAGGTTATACGTAGCAGAATAACAACATAGAAGACACCTGGGTCACTCACACTGTTGAGAAGATAGCCCTGAATCACTTACTCCCAGACTTAGAAAGAGAAGAGCATCTAACTTGCTGAAGCTACTATTTTGTAGGTGGGGATGAGGGGTATTCTGTCACTTGCTGTTGAACTAACGTGAAATTAATAGAGATAGTATTTCTCAAATTTGGAGGCAAGATGTTAGGAGTATGAATTTCATTACAGACAAGTCTGTGATTGCTTTTAGTGAGATCTAGAGATAAATATGTAGTCCCCTATATAACGGTGACAGTTGCAAGTGTTAAAAATAGTGGGTTGGGCCTTCTCTTTTGTTTTTCTAAGTTAGTACCTTACTTATTTGTGGAGGCCATAAAGGAATTCAATTTCTTGTCTCTCAGGTCAAATGGACTTTCTATAGTTTTATTAATATGAAAGGAAGCTTAATTTAATAATGCCTAAACATTGGGGTTGAAGTGCAATGTTCTCCCTGCCCTATTTCTTTTGTTATTGTGATTTCATTTTATTTTGTATTATTTTATTTTAGATTCAGAGGATACATGGGCAGATTTGTTACAAGGGTGTATTGTGTAATGGTGAGGTCTGGGCTTCTGGTGAACTCATCACCCAAATAGTGAACTTTGTACTCAATAGGTAATTTTTCAACCCTCACCCCCTTCTCGCCCTATCTCCTTGTGGAGTCCCCAGTGCCTATTATTATTTATGTTTCTGTCCATCTGTACTCATTGTTTAGTTCCCACTTGTAAGTGAGAACATGCAGTATTTCATTTTTCTGTTTTGGAGTTAATCAGAATAATGGCCTCCAGCTATATCTATGTGGCTGTGAAGAACATAATTTCATTCTTTTTTATTCCCTGCCCTATTTCTGATGATTGGGATGGGTGAGGTGAGCCAAGCTGGAAAGAAAGACCCCACTATACCAAATTTGTTAAGACATAAAGATACGACAATTTTTATTGAATGTTCAGGTAGGTTTCAAGAAGTATGACATATTTTGGGAGAGCTACATAATTTGTGGAGTCCAATGCAAAGTGAAAAATACGGAGTCTCTGTTCAGAAAGCAGGAAAAGACTGACATTAATGCTATTAAAACATAAAGCTTCTTTCTTTGCTAGTGTCTCTCTCTCATTGTCATGGTATTCTTTTATTTGCTATGTAATGGTCTAAGTAAAAAAAAAAAACAGTTTAAAATTCTTAGCATGAATTTTACCGTTCATCTTTATGTTGTGCAATGGCAGTTTTAAATGCAATTATAAGATCATTGACCTTGAATGTGGAATCATTGAAATTACATAATTATATTTCATAGCTCATGCCTACATGTGTATATTGTTCTTGCCAGAATGGCGGAATGACTCCATAAAACTAACTCAACTGTTTTTATTTTACTACTTGATCTGCACACATTCTACCAACACTCTCTACCTTAAAGTTGCTGATGAGTAGGGAAGAACTCATTGTCCTTGTTTTAGTGTAAGTTGTTAGTAGCTAATACAGGGAAATAACATGAGTAAGAAAGGATATGAACGTGTACCTGAGTTGTTCATGTTTCTTCACACCATTGCCTTCTTTTGAAAGAAATTTATTTTTATTTTTTTCTAATTAGTATTTTTTCTTCTTTTATTCATTTACTTTTATTGACAAATTGTATGTATTTGTAGTGTGCAGCATCATGTCTTGAAATGTGTATACATTGTGGAATGACTAAATCAAGTAAACTAATAAATCGCATTACCTAAAATAGTTACTATTTATTTATTTTCTTTTTGTTTATTATTTATTTATTTATTTGGAGACGGAGTCTCGCTCTGTCGCCAGGCTGGAGTGCAGTGGCACAATCTCGGCTCACTGCAACCTCCATCTACTGGGTTCAAGAAACTCTCCTGCCTGAGCCTCCTGAGTAGCTGGGACTGCAGGAGTGTACCACCACGCCCAGCTAATTTTTGTATTTTTTAGTAGAGACAGGGTTTCACCATGTTGGGCAGGATGTTCTCAATCTCTTGACCTCATGATCTGCTGGCCTTGGGCTCTCAAAGTGCTGGGATTACTGGCGTGAGCCATTGAGCCCAGCTTTTTTTTTTTTTTTAATTTGACTTTAAGTTCTGGGATCCATGTGCAGAATGTGCAGATTTGTTACATAGTATACATGTGCTATGGTGGTTTGCTGCACCTATCAACCCATCATCTAGGTTTCAAGCCCTGCATGCATTACATATTTGTCCTAATGCTCTCCCTCCCGTTGCCCCCATCCCCCAACGGGCCCCAGTGAGCAATGTTCTCCTCCCTGTGTCCACATGTTCTCATTGTTCAACTCCCACTTATAAGTGAGAATATGCAGTATTTGGTTTTCTGTTCCTGTGTTAGTTTGCAGTTTGCTGAGAATGATGGCTTCCAGCTTCATCCATGTCCCTGCAAAGGACATGAACCCATTCTTTTTGATGGCTGCATAGAACTCCATGGTGTATATGTGCCACATTTTCTTTATCTGGTCTATCATTGATGGGCATTTGGATTCCAAGTCTTGATATTGTAAATAGTGCTGCATAAACATAAGTGTGCCTCTTTATAGGAGAATAATTTATAATCCTTTGGGTATAGACCCAGTAATGGTATTGCTGGGTCAAATGGTATTTCTGCTTCTAGATCCTTGAGAAATTGCCACATTGTCTTCCACAATGGTTGAACTAATTTACACTCCCACCAACAGTGTAAAAGCATTCCTATTTCTAGGCAGCCTCACCAGCATCTGTTGTTTCCAGACGTTTTAATAATCACCATTCTAACTGGCATGAGATATCATCTCACTGTAGTTTTGATTTGCCTTTCTCTACTGAGCAGTTATGAGGACATCTTCAAAGAGAACTACAAACCACTGCTCAAGAAAAAAAGAGAGAACATAAACCAATGGAAAAACATTCCATCCTCCTGGATAGGAAGAATTAATATTGTGAAAATGGCCACACTGCACAAAGTAATTTATAGATTCAATACTATTCCCATCAAGCTACCATTGACTTTCTTCACAGAATTAGAAAAATCTACTTTAAATTTCATATGGAACCAAAAAACAACCTGTATAGCCAAGGCAATCCTAAGCAAAAAGAACAAAGGTAGAGGCATCACACTACCTAACTTCAAACCATACTACAAGGCTACAGTAACCAAAACAGCATGGTACTGATACCAAAATAGTTATATAGACCAAGGAACAGAACAGAGGCCTCAGAATTAACACCACACATCTACAACCATGTGATCTTTGACAAACCTCACAAAAAGAAGCAATGGGGAAAGGATTCCCTATGTATTAAGTGGTGCTGGGAAAACTGGCTAGCCATGTGCAGAAAATAGAAATTGGACCCTTCCTTACGCCTTATACAAAAATTAACTCAAGATTGATTAAAGACTTAAATGTAAAACCTAAAATCGTAAAAACCCTACAGGAAAACCTAGGCAGTGCCATTCAGGACATAGGCATGGGCAAAGACTTCATGACTAAAACACCAAAAGCAATTTCAAAAAAAGCCAAAATTGACAAATGGGATCTAATTAAGCTAAAGAAAAAGAAAGTATCTGCACAGCAAAAGAAAGTATCATGGGAGTCAACAGGTAATCTACAGAAGGGGAGAGAATTTTTACAATCTATCTATCTGACAAAGGTTTAATATCCAGAATCTATGAGGAGCTTAAACAAATTTGCAAGAAAAAATCCCATCAAAAAGTGATTGAAGGATATGAACAGACACTTCTCAAAAGAAGACATTTATGCAGCCAACAAACATATGAAATAGTTACTATTTGTTAATGATGAGTACACTTAAAATCTGCTCCATTAGCAATTTTGAAATATACAGTACATTGTTATTAACTATAGTCACCATGTTGTACAATAGATCTACTGAACTTATTCCTCCTAACTGAAATGTGTATATCCTTTGACCAACATCTCACACCATCCCCCATATTCCCAGCACCTGGTAACCACCTTTCTACTCTCTGCTTCTATGAGTTTGACTTTTTTGTATTCTACATGTAAGTGAGATCATTGGTCTTTCTGCGCCTGGCTTATTTTGTGTAACATAATGTCCTTCAGATTCATCCATGTTGTCACAAATTGCAGGATTTCCTTCTTTTTAAAGGCTGAACAGTATTACATTGTGTATATATACCAGGTTTTCTTTATCCATTTAACTGTTGATGGACACTTAGGTTGATTCCACATATTGGCTATTGTGAATAAAGCGGCAATGCACATAGGCATGCAGACATCTCTTCAATATACTGATTTCAATTTTTTGGATGTAGTGGGTGTGCTGGATTATATGATAATTCTATTTACAATTTTTTTAGAAACTTCTAGACTGTTTTTCGTAACGCTGTACTAATTTACATTCCCACCAGCAGTATACAAAGGTCCCCTTTTCTGCACACCCTTACCAACACTCATCTTTCATTTTTATGATAGTAGCTGTTCTAAGAGGTATGAGGGAACATCTTGCAATTTTAATTTGAATTTCCCTGATGATTAGTGACATTAAGCTTTTTTGGGTATACCTGTTGGCCATGTGTATGGTTTTTTTAAATGTTTATTCAGATCCTTGCCCATTTTTAAATTGGGTTATTTATTTTCTTGCTATTGAATTATTTGAGTTCCTTATATATTTTTGATATTAATCTCTTATCAGATGTATCATTTGCGAATACTTTTTCCTATACCATAAGTTGTCTCTTCACCATTGCCTTCTTTCTGCGTTCAAAGCACATCGTAGTTCAAACAGAAAGCCCAGCCTCTTACGGCTGTCAGCTTCTGCTTACTCAGACATAGATGGAACTTGCTTTGAGTCTCACTTAATTCCCACTCACCGTGGGTCCAGAGAAATTCTGTGCTTATGGGGCATGCTGAACATTATATGTCAGTGGGGTGGCAAATAATGGCAGCACACATGCTTATTGCCATAACCTCTGTTCAAGCTCCATCGTCATATTGCACTTCACTTAAAAAACATAAATTCAAAGAAAAAAAGTAACAATTTCAAGACAGTAAGAGTAGAGCATTAAACCAGGTGCAGGGCCTTGCTGATAATGTGTTCTGTGCAACTATATAGGTTACACATCCATGAAGCCAGCCTTGTAGGGTGTGAGGAAGAATGGAAGTTACAGTAATTCTCTTTGACTCCACTATTCACTTATAGAGCACCTGGGAAAGCACTTCTGGACTTAAGCCTCATGAGAAAGACGCTCCTAAAGTATGCTTTTTCCCTCACTGCCTTAAAACCCTCACCGTATTCTCTCTTTATTCAAACCTCCATAGTCAAACTTTCAATTCCTTAGTGACTCCAACCTTCCCTCCTGGAAAGTTCTGAGAGAGATGTGTTCCACTCTTTGCCAGGAATTATGGAATCTCTTATCTGTTCATTCAAGAAAAAGAGAGAAAGAGTTGGGATGTGGAAACTCATCCCATAATCAAGGATGAAGACGACTATGGATGTTCCAATTTCAGGTTAGTTTCCCCATCGTAGAGCGCTGCAAAATACTTTTCCTATTGGAGCACCTAAGAAAGGTAAGCATATCACCAAGACAAGCATTTTATTATTTTCTAAGAGAACATTGCCTGCAGTCATAATGAGGAAATGTTCTTCTATTTAGTGACTTAATCTTTCTCCCTTTTAAATAATAGACCCTTCAATTATTTTGTTAAGCATTATGTACTTCTTAACATTGGCTTGCTTTATCAGAAAAACCAAGCTGGTTGAAAGCGGGTCTCTCCAGTGAAGAGGCTGAGAGTGTGTTTAGCTCTTCCTTCTTAGACATCCAGGCCCTTTTCCACCTCTGGCCACCTGACCTTGGACTGCAAGCACATTTCCCTTTTCAATGGGCATCTAATAGTCAGATAATTCATGCTCCCATTATCCGATGATAGCTTAATGAATCTCATTTCTAGAATGTTCATCTTAAGAAGAGACTTTTGGAAGTGAAGGAAGGAGGAGGGGGAGGAAGGGAAGGAGGAGAAGGAAATGACGGAGGAGAAAAACCATGTTTAATATCAAAAGTTTTATATGTAATAGACAGAGGATGCAAAGGTAAAGGATCACTGCTAGTTATTAAGTTTGTTTTATATGGAGAAACAGTTCACTTTATGAAAATAGAAAGAATACTGAGAGTTGCATACTCCAGGGTAATAGTGGGGCTTTGCTGGACTCCTTGGATAAACACTCTACTAATTCAAAACAATTGTGTTTCCTTGAAACAAAAAAAAGCTGCTCAACTCTTTTTGACTCAGTTGTAAAGAAAAAAAAAGCTCAGATTTAATAAATATCTTAGCACCATACTAAACATGATATCGTGGTAGTGAGGTTGGGAAGTTAGAATATTACAGGATAAGCCCTATAGACTACCTACTTCATATTGTTTTAAATGTTAAAGATGAAATAAGTAAAATTAAGCCTAGAATGAGATGTCAGAAAAATTTGATATGTTTCCCTTTGACCCTTAAATAACATCTTTGATTGAATTATCCCCTACAGGAAAAAAAAAGTCTCACAAAGCCTTCTGGTTCCTGAACACCTCTCCAAAACTTCCAACATTGTTCTTTCCTACTCTCTGCTTCACAGTGTTTTCTCTAATAACATGAGTTGTTTATAATATCCCTTTATACCAGGCTGTGTCTTCATGTCGTTGTTCACACTGTCTTCTCTTCATGAATTTTTTCAACTCCTCCCCAACTAGCCTTTACCTAACTAATGTCTATTCATCCTCAGCTCAAATATCATGATTTCCAGGAAACTCTCCCTTTATTCATCCCCAACCTGAAGATGACTTAAGTATCCCTTCCAGATATTTCCAAAAGACCCCATTCACATCTCCATCGCTGTACTCAGAAAAATTTCCTTGTGCTATGTGCCAACTGTGTCACTTTACTATGAACTCCTTGAAAGCAAGGACAATGTGTTACTATCTTTTAATTTTCTAAATTACAATAGGCAGTCGATAGATGTTCATTAAATGAATGAATAAATGATTCACTGCGTCTAACAGGCTGAAAATAAAACTATAATTTGGAGAGGCAAAATGGCTTTCCTAAGACCTCATCACTAGCTTAAGACTTGCATCCAGATGAGCTCAAGTTATTTCCCCATAAACAATAACTTAGAAATCCCTAGTAACAGAAAAAAAATGGCTGTTAATTTGGTTTAAAAACAAAAGTGAAACCCAAACAAAAAGTGCTGAAACTGAAATCACTAAGGTGTGTGGTTATGTTTTCACTTTAAGAAAATTAAATGGTTTTCTGAATTTAGATGCCCTTCCGCCCCTTTAAGGATAAAATGCCAAACTTACCATACTTAGTGCTCAGATTTGTACTTGGTAAATTTATTTATAAGACTAAAGATGTAAACAGGCTCATTAAAGAGTGTCAAAAACTTGTCAAACATCAAATAGCTGTTACATAACAACATTTTGAAGTCTAGATATACAGATTGCATTTCCACTTAAAAAAAAATTTCATCTCCTAAAAATTAAGGGAAAATCACCACTTAGGTTTTTCCAAACTCCAAACAATCTGAAAGTGATCAGAGCCATTTGAGAATTCTAAAACCCATCTGGAGATAGTCTACACAACTCAAAATTATTATTGTAGGCCGGGCATGGTGACGGATGTCTGTAATCCCAGCACTTTGGGAGGCCAAGGTGGGCGGATCACCTGAGGTTAGGAGTTGGTAGACCAACCTGGCCAACATGGTGAAACTCCATCTGTACTAAAAATACACAAATTAGCCAGACGTGCTGGAGGTTGCTTGTAATCTCAGCTACTTGGGAGGCTGAGGCAGGAGAATCGCTTGAACTTGGGAGGCAGAGGTTGCAGTGAGCCCAGATTGCACCACTGCACTCCAGCCTGGGCGACAGAGACTCTGTCTCAAAAACAAAAACAAAATTATCATAATTTCAGCAAGGAGAAAATCAAATGAGAAAAGATGTGGATTCTTGTATTAACTTTTTAAAAGCCAAATATTATATGAAAAACTAATTTTCTGAAAAAAAATTTCCTGCTCCATTCAACCCCCAGAAAAAATTTTGATGATGCCTTGTTGATTACCTACCAAACATTTATTTCCCTCTTCCCAAGAGCACCTTAATTTTCATATATTCATCCACGGCTCCCTTACCAGAAGCTACGTGTTTCAGGAGTAATATTCCTTTGCTAATGATTGGTTCAGGAATAAGGGATAAGACACAGTCCTGGCTGGAAAGGTCAAGGAGAACTTGTTGAAAGTTTCTGGAAAATGTTTATTTACTTTTAAGTGAGAGCTGTTGGAAGAAGTGATGCACTAGTGAACCTGGGACTGCCATTTTGTGAAGCCAACAGAGGAGAACAGAGCCTAAGAACCACCTTTGGGAAAGAAAGCTAGTGCTTGTCAGACTAAGCCCATTCTGAAGTCTGTTCCACTTCTAGACTCAGAGTTGAGTCAATACCTTTCATTATTATTTAAATTGCTTGAGTTTCTATACGTGCAATGGAAGGAATCTTGTTTAATATGCAGCAAAATTAATGATTTTCTTAATATATCCAGTGTAAAACTCTAAGAAATTTTTTACTTTAAAGTTTTGTTGCAGAGTGGCACAGCAGAAGCGTGCAGGGCCATAAAGTTATTCACTTCTATTTTTCAGTTCTTGGGCTAATTGGGGGGTTTGGAGGGACATCAAATATTTTAAACTTGGTCTAAGCACTTTACCTCTCACATAGATAACTGTCTATATGTTCAGTTTAATGGATGCTCTCATAAAATTCTGATATTATTGCCTTCTGCATTTGAGGACCAGGATTCCACTAGCTAGTGGTGACTATATTCACCCTACACAGAGCAAATTGTGCAGTTCTGATTAGCTCCTCAGGGCCTTCAATTATTCAAGTGCCTCAATAAATTTTCTGTTCGCTCAAGGAATGTCACTGTACTATGAAAGTCCCAGAAACTTTATCCTGAATTCTTGGGGTTATTCCACTTGAGTGGGTGCTTTCTGGGACCCCACAGATCCTAAACACTCAAAAGATCTAATGATAATGAGTTATTTAAAGAATTCATGATAGAATAAAAAAAGAGACACAGCAGTATAGTTATCAGATGAAGAAAATTACTTATTTAGTCTTATTCTTTCGATTAAAAGATATTTTCACCAAGACTGGCTAAATACACCACTTTTGGTCAAATTAATTTTGAGGTATTAGAGGGAGTATAAATGATGCAGTGTTTATTCTGTTATTTTATATGAACATAATAATGATGATAATTGCTCCATTTTATTTGTATGTACTGTGAACTAAACATTATACTCAAGTCTTTTCCTCCGTTATCTCATTTAACCTTTGCAACCACCCTTTGTGAAATAGGTTCTGGTATTTTCTTCACTTTGCAGATAAGAAAATTAAGGCTTAAGTTCAAGCAATTTTCCTAAAATCTCCAGAGCCCATGTTCTTGACATCTATTCTAAATAGTCAACAGAGTATATTCTAAACAGCTAACAATGTTAATGAACTTCTAAAAAGGCAGTGTAGTATTCAATTGCTTTCATAATTGAACATTATTAAGAATCTTCAAAATGGCCAGGTCAGAAATTTTACCTCATGCAAATAAGATTCTATCTGAGGCATATTGCCAAATAGTAGGCTTCACAATCCAGGGAGGACAACAGCAAGGAAGAGTTCAGCCATGATATAGTGGAACACAGCAAATATGGCAGGAGTCTGAAAAGCATCTCATACAGATTGGGCAAACCATTTTGCCAGGTTGACTATTAATTTTCTTAATGATATTTAGAGAAACAATACATGTGCATTGTAGAAAAATAGAAAATATAGACAAAGGAAAAAAAGAATGTCATATACCACCATCCAGAGATTGCCATTGTTAACACCGTAGTGCATATTTTTGAATTGTGTGTGTGCCTATGTTGTTTAATCTTGAATAGTCTTTTTTTTAAAATGACTTTGGAAAACCAAAGGCCAGTTGGTCTCTGGAATATTCTATCTTTTAAGAATTTGTCTGGTTGTGTCCTCTTACTTTATCCCCTGTGGAAGTGACTTTAAAGGCTTGATGGATTCAGGTGAAACACCATGAATAGAAGAATATCAGATAATATTGTGTGCTTCATTGTATCACATCAGAAGACACAGAACTTCTAGTACATTTATTATTAATTTTCTCAGATTGACATTTTCTGGAGCAATGACAATCTGAACCTGCTATTGTGCAATTTTATTTTAACTCCTGTGATTAGAAATTATTCTGTGTAATATCAGCGTGGGCACAAAATGAAGGTCCAGTGTCCCAACATCCACTTGCCTAAGGATTTTTAACCTTGATAAAGCTTGTCAGAACCACTAAGTTAACTAGAATTTGAGAAATGCTATTGTCCTAATTCTGTCATTTCTTCCACATTAATTAATTGGCATTTAAAGTAGACATTTCCCTCATCAACTGTTTTGAGCCTCACTTACCTCCTTGTATGATTATGAAGTTATCTAGATGATGTCTACAAACTTTTAAATCCTAAAAGTATTCAAAGAAACACATAAAGTTACTACATATGTTCACAATGCCTGGAAAGAGGAATATATAGCTCTTTATATATTTAAATCTAGTCCTCTGGAAAAGGAAGTAGATCTATTATGCATTGTTCCAGAGGAAAGTTTTTGGAAGGCAACTATTAATACAATGCAGGGAATAAGTTTCTTGTCATTAAAGATACCCATTAACAGAATGGTTTTTCTCACAAAGTAATAAGGAAATATTTACCTCTAGAAATATCAGAGGCTGCATCTGTCATGGTTATTGGTCTTTAGGTCCATCCTCCTCAGTTGAAATATTAGAATTATAAGAAAGCATAAAGACCTTCAATAGAATGAAAAAGTCAACAAAAACAGTGCCCGATCTTGTAACACCCTTGAAAGCATACTAGTAAGTAAAAAAAACTCCCAATAAATTTCAGTAATCTAGCCAAATTCCAAGAGATGCGAACCGAATGGGGGTCCTTACCTTTGTAATCTTCATATTGGGATCGATTGAAATAGCTGCTGGGGGAAAATGGAGAAGTAAATATGGATGTGATTTTCTGTGAGGGAAGTAAAGGTTTTAGGATTAGTCACTGAATTGTGGACTTCAGCCTTTTTCCTCCACCCAGGAACAATTTACATCCCCCAAGTAGGTGGATTGAATCCTGGTATGGCATATTTAACAAAATATTAGAAGAGCTCTGATAAACAAGTATACTATTGAGACATCTCTTACTGCTCGTTACTGCTTCCTATTTCTTTTGTTTCTGTCCCTGTACTCAGTCCCATTCCTTTAGGTAGAAAATAACCAGTCCTAAAACCGAAGACTAAAACAGTGCTCGATATGGTACAAAGATAAGCCGCATGTCATCTGAAGTATATCTGAGAAAAAAGAATACTTGACCTGAGAATCATGCAGCCATCCTCCACACCCACACCAACTTCATTAGTAAAAACAAAACAAAACAAAGCTCTAAACCAGAACACATGCTCCAAGTTCAAATATTGATAAGAATGACAACTTGGATTTAGTCCAAAGTGACTTTCACTTTGTAGATTACCAAACCAGCAAAATTAGATGAAGGATGCAAGTTAGTGGAGATGCCTCTCTGATACGTCCTAATATTTTTTACAACAGTACACCTTAGTGATCAGTGTGGCTCCAGATGAAATAAAATCTGCCAGGCTGGTAGACATAGACCCATCAGTTGGTATCTTTTATGCTACTTGGGCTGGTTAGGAGGCATATTATTTTCATATCGGAAAATCTGTGCTTTGGGAGGCCAAGGCAGGTGGATCACCTGAGGTCAGGAGTTTGAGACCAGCCTGGCCAACATGGTGAAACCCCATCTTTACTAAAACTACAAAAAAAATTAGCTGGGTGTGATGGCATGCACCCGTAATCCCAGCTACTCGGGAGGCTGAGGCAGGAGAATTGCTTGCACCTGGAAGACGGAGGTAGCAGTGAGCTGAGATCGTGCCACTGCACTCCAGCCTTGGCAACAGAGCAAGACTCTGTCTCAAAAAAAAAAAAAAAAAAAAGAAAAAGAAAATCTGTGTTGCACTTAAGCATACATGCTTCCATATCCTAGCTTTTATTATATCATTGATTCTACTTGAGTTTTCAGTACAGTAGGTCTGGCTGTGACCTGCCACCTTGCCAAAGAGGGAAAAGAGAACTCTATTCAGAAGAAAAACGCAACTCAGTGGACCATGAAAAAGCCTGGCTGTGATTACTAGCGGTGAATTGATAATAACTTAAAATGCATGGGTGCAGGATATATATTCCTTGTCATTGATTCCAAACAATAAGAACATTTCTTAACTCATATAACGAGAAGTCCAGAGATGAGTAGGCTTCAGAACTGGTTGAGTCAGCAACTCAATCATGTCACCAAGGATTCAGGTTCTTTCTATTTCTCAGCTTTGCTTCACTGCCTATCATAAAATGGTTATCTGCTAGATATCTGCCATCAGAAAGAGGAGAATTTTTTTTCCTTTGTTCAGTTTAATAGGAAAGAGGAAAAATAATCCCCCCATTTCAGTGATGAAATATAAGCCTTCTCTTAAATCTAATTGTATCTCTTTATATTTTTTAAGAGATGGGGTCTTACTATGTTGACCAGGCTAAATCCCAATATAATCATCTATCCCAGCAGTCAGAGCTTGAGTTCCAGCAAGTGCTACTACCATGGACCGAAGCACACTGGGGTCCTACATAAACTTGAAAGGCAGTCTAGGCCACAAGACCTGCAATTCCTGGGCAAGTCTTATTGCTGTGCTGAGCTCAGAGACAGTGGACTTGGGTGAATGTGACCTAGCGAGACGCTAGCTTGGGAAGCCAAAGGAGCCCCTATATCACCCCTTCCCTAAACCCAGGAAGCATAGTTTGCAGTTCGAGGAGAAACCCCTTCCTTTTGCTTGAGGAGAGGAGGGAGTGTAAAGGACTGTCTCTTACAACTTGGATACCAGCACAGTCACAGTAGAAGAGAACAAAAAGAAGAATCCTGTGGCTCAGATTCCAAGCCCTAGCTTCTAAACAACATTTGTAAACACACCCTAGGCCAAATGGAAGCTGCTGGCTTGAAGGGAAGGACTCATTCCTGCCAGAATTCATCACCTGCTAATTAAAGAGCTCTTAGGCCCTGAATAATTAGTAATAGTAGCCAGGAAATGCTCACTCTGTGCCTCAGAGCCATGCTGGCTTTAAGTGTAACCCAGCACATTCCCAGCTGTGGTGGCTACGGAGAGAGAATCCTTCTGGTTGAAGAAAGGTGAGGGAAGAGTGAAGGAGACTTTCCCTTGCTGCTTAGGTACCAGGTCAGCCACAGTGGAGTTAGAACATCTGGTGGGTTACTTGGGTCCCTGATTCCAGGCCTTGGCTTTTAGATGGTATTTTTGGGGCTCCCCTGGGCCAGAGGGAAGCCCACTTCCCTGAAGGGAGAGCTAGGCACTGATAGCATTCACGACAAGCTGATTGAAGAGTCCTTGGGCCTTCGATGAACATCGGTGATAGCCAGGCAGTTGTGCCACAGGTTTATGGTGGTGGTGGTCATGGAGAGGGACTCCTTTGTTTGAGGAAAGAGAAGGGAAGAATGAGAAGGACTTTGACTTCTGGCTTTGGTACCAGCTCAGCCACTGTAGAATAGAATTACACAGGTATTACTGAGGTTCCTGACTCCAGGCCTTGGCTTCTGGATGGCATATTCAGAGCCATCTGGGGCTGAGGGGATTCCACTTCCCTGAAAGGAAAGACCTGAGTTTGACTGGATTTACCACCTACTGATTACAGAGCCTTTGGGAGAGAAAGAGGGAGAGGGAGAGATCCCGTTTGTTTGGAGAAAATTAAGGGGAGAAAAAAGAGTCTCTGTTCTGATCTAGAGAATGCTCCAAGATCTTAAGACCAGCAACGGGGTACCTCTATGAGTCTGCAAGAGCCACAGCACGAGTGGGCTTTGGGTGCCCCTAAAGCAGATGCAGCTTCAGTGACCAAAGAATTAGATCACAATATCCCAGTCCCTTCAAACACCTGGAAAACCTTTCCAAGAAGGTTGGGTACAAACAAGCCCAGACCACGAAGACTACAATAAATCCCTAACTCTTCAATGCCCAGGCACAGAGGAGTCTTCACAAGCATCAAGCCCATGCAGGAAAACATGACCTCACCAAATGCATAAAATAAGCCACCAGGGACCAATCCCAGGAAGACAGAAATATATGACCTTCTGGACGAATCATTCAAAAGAGCTGTTTTGAGGAAGCTCAATTAAATTCCAGATAGCAGAGAGAAGGAATTTGGAATCCTATCAGATAAATTTGACAAAGAGATTGAAATAATTCAAATGAATCAAGCAGAAATTCAGGACTTTAAAATGCAGCTCACATAATGAAGAATGCATCAGTGTCTTCTGACAGCATAATTGATCAAGCAGAAGAAAGAATTAGTGAGCTTGAAGACAGACTATTTGAAAATACATGGTCAGAGGAAAATAAAAAAGCAAAAATAAGAAACAGTGAAGCACACTGACAAGATCTAGAAAATAGCCCCAAAAGGGCAAATATAAAAGCTATTGCCCTTAAACTAAAGGTAGAGAAGGGGGGGTCAGGGTAGAAAGTTTATTCAAAGGGATATAAACAGAGAATTTCCTAAACTTAGAGAACGATATTAATATTCAAGTACAAGAAGGTTATAGAACACCAAGCAGATTTAACAAAGTAAGACTACCTCAAGGCATTTCATAATCAAACTCCCAAACATCAAGGATAAAAGAAGGATCCTAAAAGCAGCAAGAAAAAAGAAACAAATAACATACAATACATCTCCAATGCATCTAGCAGCAGACCTCTCACTACAAACTTTACCGTTTAAGAGAGAGTGGCATGACATATTTAAAGTACTGCAGGAAAAAAACTTTTAACCTAGAATGGTACATCCAACGAAAATATTCATCAAATAAAAGGAGAAATAAAGACTTTCCCAGACAAACAAAAGCTGAGGGATTTCACCAACATCAGACCTGTCCTACAAGAAATGCTAAAGAGAGTTTTTTAATCTGAAAGAAAAGGATGTTAATGAGCAATAAGGAATCATCTGAAGGTAGGAAACTCACTGGTAATAGTGAACACACAGAAAACCACAGAATATTATAACACTGTAATTGTGGAGTATAATTACACATATATTGAGTTGAAAGACAAAAAGATGAACTTAACCAAAAGAACAGCAATAGGCCAGGGGTGGTAGCTCATGCCTGTTATCCCAGCCAGCACTTGGGGAAGCTGAGGCAGGTGGACCACTTGAGCTCAGGAGTTCAAAACCAGCATGGGCAATATGGTGAAACCCCATTTCTACAAAAAATACAAAAATCAGCTAGGCAAGGTGGTGCACACTTATGGTCCCAGCTACTCAGGAAGCTGAGGCAGGAGGATCACTTGAGCCTGGGAGGTTGAGGTTGCAGTGAGCTATGTTCATGCCACTGCACTTTAGTCTGACAAAGCGAGACCCTATCTCAAGGAATAAAAATAAAAATACATGAAAAAACAATAACTACAACCAGCTGTTCCAGACATAGACAGGATAATAAGATATAAATAGAAACAAAAAGTTAAAAAGTGAGGAAATGGAGTTAAAATGTAGAGTTTTTATTAGTTTTACCTTTGCTTGTTGGTTTGCTTATGCAATCAGTGTTAAGTTGTGATCAGTTTAAAATAATGGGTTATAAGATATTATTTGCAATCCTCATGATAACATCAAATCAAAAACATACAACAGATACACACATACACAAAAAGCAAAAAACAAAAACATACCACGAGAGAAAATTACCTTCAGTAAAAGGATGACAGAAAGAAAGGAAAGAAGGAGGAAAAGACCACAAAACAACCAGAAAACAAGCAATAAAGTGGCAGAAGCGAGTCTTTACTTATCAATAACATTAATGTAAATGTACTAAACTCTCTAATCAAAAATATAGAGTGGCTGAATAAATAAAAAGCAAGACCTAATAATCTGTTGCCTACAAGAAACTCATTTCATCTATAAAGACTTATATAGATTAAAATTTTTTTAATGAAAAAAGACATTAAGCCAATGGAAACCAGAAAAAAACAGGAGTAGCTATACTTATAATAGACAAAATAGATTTCAAAACAAGAACTACAAAAAGAGGCAAAAAAACTCATTATGTAATGCTAAATGGGTCAATTAAACAAGAGGATATAACAGTTATATATGCACACAACACGGGAGCACGGCAGATATTAAAAAGCACATATTATTAGAAATAAGAAGAGAAATAGACTCCAATACAATCATACTTGAAGACTTCAACATTCCGTTTTCAGCATTGGACAGATCATCCAGACAGAAAAGAAACATCTGACTTAATCAGCACTAGAGACCAAATGGATCTCATAGATATTTACAGAACATTTCATCCAGCAGCTGCACAATACACATATTTCTCAAAGAGAGACCATATGTTAGACCACAAAACAAGTCTTAATAAGCTCAGAAAAATGGAAATAATATCAAGCATCTTCTCTGATCACAGTGGAAGAAAACTAGAAATCAATAACAAAAGGAATTTTGAAAACTATAGAAATGTATGGAAAGTAAGCAATATACCCCTGAGTGACCAGTGGGTCAATGAAGAAATAAAGAAGAAAGTTTAAATTTTTTCTGAAACAAAATGTATGAAAACATCACATACTGAAACCTATGGGATAGAGCAAAAGCGGGACTAAGAAATACTATAGCTATAAATCATGCCTTTCCCACAGTCCTCCAAATCATTCCAGCACTAACTCAAAAGTCCAACGTCCAGAGTCTCCTCTGAAATAAGGCATGTCCTTTCCACCTATGAGCTTGTAAGATAAAAACAAATTAATTACTTCTAATATGCAATGGGGGTATAAGCAATGGATAAATATTTTCATTCCCAAAGGGAGAAATCAACCAAAAGAAATGGGCTACAGGCCTCATGCAAGTTCAAAACCCAGCAGGGCAGTCATTAAAAATGTTAAAGCTCCAAAATAATATCCTTTGACTCAATGTCCCACATTTGAGGCAAGGGGTGAGCTTCACACTGGAGCAAGGGGTGAGCTCCCAAGGCCTTCAGCATCTCTGCTTCTGTGACTTTCCAGGGTATAGCCCCCACAGCTGCTCTCATGGGCTGGAGTTTAGTGCTTGTGGCTTTTCCAGGACCAGGATGCAAGCTGCTGGTGGATCTATCATTCTTGGGTTTGGAAGATGACAGCCCCCTTCTCACAGGTCCACTCACAGTCTCCCAGTGGGAAGTCTGTGTAGAGGCTCCACCCTCACATTTCTCATCTGCACTGCCCTAGTGGAGGTTCTCTTCAGGGGCTCTGCCCCTGCAGCATGCTTCTGCTTGGACACCCAGGCTTTCTTGTTCATTTTCTGAAATCTAGGTGGAGGCCAAGCCTCCTTAATTCTTGCGCTCTGCACACCCAAAGGCTCAACACCATATGAAAGCCATCAAGGCTTACAGCTTGCATTTTTGAAAATGGTAGCTAAGCAGTACCTGGGCCCCTTCCAGTCATAGCTGGAACTGGAGTGGCCAGAATGTGGGAAGCAGTGTCCCAGGGCTGCTAAGGCAGTGCAGCCTGGGCCTATGAGGACCCAGAACCATGCTGTCCTCCTAGGCTTCAGCTCCTGTGATGGGAGGGGCTGCCTTTTAGAACTCTGAAATGCCTTTGAGGCCTTTTTTTCCATTGTCTTGGCTATCAGCATTTGCTTCCTTTATATTTATTTAAATTTCTTTAGCAAGTGGCTGCTCTTGAATTTTTTCTCCTGAAAATGGGCTTTTCTTTACTACCACATGGCCAGGCTACAAATTTTCCAAACTTTTACACTCTGCTTCACTTTTAAATATAAGTTCCAAATGATTTCTTTGCTCCCCCATCTGGATGTAGGTTGTTAGAAGCAGCCATGCCACATCTTGAACACTTTGCTGCTTAGTAATTTCTTTCACCAGATACCCTAAGTCATCACTCTCTAGTTCAAGCTTCCATATATACCTAGGGCATGGACACAATCCAGCTAAGCTCTTTGCTGGGGCCTCTCCCAATCTCTACCTGTTACCTAGTTCCAAAGCTGCTTCAGCATTTTTAGATATCTTTATAACAGTGGCCCATTCTCAGTACCAATTTTCTGTATTCGGCCATTTTTGCATTATTATAAAGAAATACCTGGTTGGGCACAGTGGCTCCCTCCCGTAATCCCAGCACTTTGGGAGGCGACGGCAGGTGGATCAGAGATCAGGAGATCAAGATCATCCTGTCCAACATAGTGAAACCCCATCTCTACTAAAATACAAAAAGCTAGCCAGGCATGGTGGCATGCACCTGTAGACCCAGCTACTTGGAAGGCTGAGGCAGGAGAATTGCCTGAACCCAGGAGGTGGAGGTTGCAGTGAGCCGAGATTGTGCCACTGCACTCCAGCCTGGCGACAGAGTGAGACTTAGTCAGAAACAAAAAAAAGAATGAAAGAAAAAAAGAATGAAAGAAAAAAGAAATACCTAACACTGGGTAACTTATAAGAAAAGAGGTTGAATTGGCTCACGGTTCTGCAGCTGTACAGGAAGTACACAACCAGCATTGGCTTCTGGGGAGACCTCAGGAAACTCACAATCATGGCAGAAGGCAAAAACAGAACATGCGGGGGTAGAAGCAAGACAGAGAGAGTGAGCGTTGGGGTGGGTAGGTGTCACGCATGTTTAAACAACCAGATGATCTGTGAACTTAGAGTGGGGCTCACTTACCATCAAATGGATGAATGCCTCAAGTCATTCATGAGGGATCCACCCTCATGATCCTAAAACTTCCCACCAGCCCCTTCTTCCAACATTGGGAATTACAATTCAACATAATATTTGGGCAAGACATTCAAACCATGTAAAGACCCATTAGGGTCTGTTTGAGAGATGGAAATCTCCTTTACTCAGTCCACCAATTCAATTGTTAATCTCATCTAGAAATACCCTCACAGACATACATAAAAATAATGTTAACCAAATATCTGGGCATTCCATGGCCCAGTCAAGTTGGCATATAAAATTAACCAGCATAATAAAAATGGCTAAAATTAAATAAACTGTTCCCATTGTTGGTGAGTATGTGAACTACCCTGAATTATTTTTTTGTTGGTGGGAGTAAAATATTGTATGATCACTTTTGAAATTATTCTGGCAGTTTCTCATGAAGTTAAGCCCACAGCAACACTATGAAACAACAAGTCAATGTTTTAGTATTTATTGAAAAGTAATGAAACTGCGTGTATACAAAAAGACACACCAGAATGTTTAGAACAGCTTTATTCATGATAGCCAAATACCTGTCAACAGAGAAATGGATAACAAAAAGAGTGCTAGGAGGTGACATCAACAAGGTATCAAAATACGAGGTCACACATGGACACACAGAGGGGAACAAAACACACCAGGGCCCTTTGGGGAGTGGAGGATAACAGGAGGGAACTTAAGAAGATGGGTCAATAGGTGCAGCAAACCACACACATGTATACCTATGTAACAAACCTGCATGTTCTGCACATATATCCTTTTCTTTTAGAAGAAGAAGAAGAAAAGAGGTCATCTGCTCATACACCTTCACAACAAGACTTTTGTACCCATCTACAGACAAAAGTCTCTTTACAAGAGCCTTGGAATTCAAGTATGTGATCATGAAACCGCAGTGGTGCTCAAGACCTAGGAGAATTGTTCAGAGTGCACACTTGCACCCAGGTGGAAGACCCACTGATTGTGCTCCCAGGTTCAAACCCAGAAATGGTCTCATTACCCAAATGGCTTTGCTACAATCCCATTTGGCCTTGAGCCTGCTATCAAAGCCATCTGCTGAAGGACCCAGGAGGGATCACACACTAGTTCCTTGGCAGACAGGCTTATTAACCTGCCAACGTTGGTCTTGTCAGTGAATCTGAAAATTACCCTGTAACTCAGCTCCAGTCTCCCTCAGCTATGGTCCTAGATGACTACTGCTCACATGAGGACCCAGAAAGAAACTCACCCGTCTGTGCCACTGGGACTAGCTTGCTGGGCTGTGTCCCACAGTAGATTCTGAAGGGGCCCAGTCTTGACTCCAGTCCTTCTCTGTTGTAGCCTGGGAGTTATCTGGTCCATGCATAGAAATTCTGGGAGACTTGCCCATCTCAGACTTTATGACAGGCTTTCCAGCCTTCATCTCAGAGCAGATCCTAAAGGGGCAGCATTTAAGATCCAGCCCCTCTCAGTGCAGTCAGGGAGCTGTCCCAAAGACATAGAGATCTTCTGAGAGATTTGTCTGTCTCAACTAGTGGGACAGGCTTGCTGACTTCCACCTCACAACAGATCCTGCAGGGACTGTCTTAGCTCCAGCCCCTCTCTGCCATAGCTCAGTAGCTATCCCTTCTGTACAGGGAACAGTTGGGAGATGTGTCCATCTGTCCCAACTGGACAAGCATGCCAGACTCCTTCCCACAGCAGGTTCTGAAGGGCTGCAGCCCCTCAGAATTGGAAACTGCGTGGAGACTTGCCCACCTGTGTCATTGGGTCAGGCTTGCCAATATCAGTCCTATGGCATATTCTGAATTACCTCTGAAGCTTGGCACTGAATAGGCAAAAGTTGAAAGCATTCCCCTTGAAAACCAGAACAAGACAAGGATGTTCACTCTCACCACTCCTTTTCAACATACTACTGGAAGTCCTAGCCAGAGCAATCAGACAAGAGAAAGAAAGAAAAGGAATCCAAATAGGAAGAGAGGAAGCCAAGTTATCTGTTTGTAGATGATACCATTCCATACCTACAAAACCCCATCGTCTTTGCCCAAAAGCTTCTAGATCTGATAAACAAGTTCAGCAAAGCTTCAAGGATGCAAAATCAATGCACAAAACTCAGTAACCTTTTTATAAACCAACAACGTCCAATCTGAGAGCCAAATCAAGAATGTAACCTCATTCACAATAGCCACAAAAAAAGAAAAATACCTAGAAATATAGCTAATGAGGGAGGTAAAAGATTTCTATGAGAATTATAAAATCCTGCTTAAAGAAATCAGAGATGACACAAACAAATGAAAAAAAATTCACACTTATGGATAGGAAATCAATATTATTAAAATGGCCATACTGCCCAAAGCAATTTACAGATTCAATGCTATTCTTATCAAACTACCAATGACTTTCTTCACAGAATTAGAAAAATCTATTTCAAATTTAAATGAAAACAAAAGGGAGCTCTAATAACTAAGGCAATGCTAAGAAAAAGAACAAACCTGGAGGCATCACCTTACCCAGCTTTTAAATTATACTACAAGGATACAGTAGTTAAAACAGCCTATTACTGGTACAGAAACAGACACAAAGACCAATGGAACAGAATAGAGAGCCCAGAAATAGTGCCACCTACAACTATTTGACCTTTGACAAAGTCAACACAAACAAGCAATGGGGAAAGGACTCCCTTCTCTGTAAATGGTGCTGGGATAATTCGCTAATCATATACAGAAGGTTGAAGCTGGACTCTTTCCTTTGCCATATACAAAAGTCAACTCGGATAGATTAAAGACTTAAACATAAAACCTACAACTATAAAAACCTTGAAAGATAACCTAAGGATTATATCATTCTAGACATAGGCCCTGGCAAATATTTCATGATAAAGATGTCAAAAGCAATTGCAACAAAACAAAAATTGACAAATGGGTCAAAATTAAACTAAAGAATCTCTATACAGCTAAAGAAACTGTCAGAGTAAACAGACAACCTGCAGAAAGGGAGAAAATACTTGCAAACTATGTGTTTGACAAAGAGCTAATACCCAGAATCTGCAAGGAACTTAAAAAAATTAACAAGCAAATGACAAACAACTACATTAAAAAGTGGGCAAAAGACATGAACAGACACTTTCCAAAAGAAGGCATACATATTGCCAACAAGCATATGAAAAAAAGCTGATCACTAATCATAAAAGAAATGGAAATTGAAACCGCAATGAGATTACCATGTCACACTGGTCAGAATGGCTACTACTAGAAAGTCAAAAAATAACATATGTGGGTGAGTTTGCAGAAAAAAGGAACACTTATACCCTGCAGGTGGAAATGTAAATTAGTTAAGCCATTGTGGAAAGCAGTGTGCCGGTTTCTCAAAGAAGTTAAAACAGAAGTACCATTTGACCCAGCAATCCTATTATTGGGTATATACTCAAAGAAATATAAAACATTCTACTGTAAAAACATATGCACATGTATGTTCATTGCAGCACTATTCACAATAGCAAAGTCATGGAGTCAATCTAAATGCCCATCAGTGGTAGACTGGATAAAGAAAATGTGGCACACATATACCATAAAATATTACACAACCATAAAAAAGAACAAGATCATGTCTTTTGCAGTAACATGGATGGAGCTGGAGGTCATTATCCTACAAGAGATAACTCAGGAACAGAAAACCAAATACCACATGTTCTCACTTATAAGCAGGAGCTAAACAGTGAGTATACACAGACACAAAGAAGGGAACAATAGATACTGGAGTCTACCTGAGGGTGGAGTTCGGGAGGAGAGAGAGAATCAGAAAACTACCTGTAGGGTATTATGCTTATTACCTGGGTGACGAAATATTGTGCACACCAAACCCGTGTGACACACAATTTACGTATATAACAAAACTGCACATGTACTCCTGAACCTAAAATAAAATTTAAAAAATAAATATACAAAGTTAGAAAAAAGAAAAAATACACACAATAAAGATAATCCAAAAAAACACAAAGATAGAGAATATTAAAAGGAATAAGAAAATCAGTGGATTAGTTTAGGAGATCCAACATTCAATTAATAGGAGTCCCAGTAGCAAAAGGAACAAGAGAAAATTCATGATAAAAGAAACACTATAAAAGAATATCCCACATTTGAATGTCCAATAAAGTTCAACAACAACAACAAAAAACCCATAGCCCCAGATCTTCACTGTTCACAAAAGCCAATGTCAGGTGTACTCTAAAACAAAACATGAAAGGCAAAACAGTTAAGCTTTAAGAAAAATATATCTTCATGATTTAAAGGTAGGGAAAGAATTCTAAAACAGGGCTCAAAAAGCTCTTCCCATAAAGGGTAAGAACACTGTCACATTTTAGTATGTTAAAAAAAAATGACTTAAACAGCGATATGGATGTACATAGATCAGAAGACTCAATCTTGTAAAGAGGTCTATTATTTCCAAATTATATACTCAATTCAATCCTAATCAAAATGTCAGTAGGCTATTACTATTATTTTAGACAACTGAAAGCTAATTATAAAGTTAATATGAAAATGCTTTGAACCAAAAAAGCCAAGGCAATCTTTAAAAAGGAGAAAGCTGGAGGGCTTACAATTCCAGATACCTATATAAAGCCACGGTGACTAAGACTGTGGTATTTGAATAAGAACGAACCAACAGGAAAGAGACAATTCCAGAAAGAAATACATATACATATAGTCAGCTGGCTTATGACGAAGGTGATTCTTAATAAAATAGTGGAGAAATAAATTTTTTTCAATAAATAATGTTGGGTCTCTTTGATATATACGTATATATAAAAAAGTGAATCTTCACACCTACCTGCTACACACCATAAACAAAATTCAGTTTTGGATAGATTGAAGTTCTAAATGTGAAAGAGTTTATAATAAAACAGGGGATTACATGGATGACACTAAAGTAGGCAAAGATTTCTTAAACAGCATATGGAAAACACTAACCAAATTTTTAAAAAATGAATAATGGTACTGTTTTAAAATTTGAAACTTCTGTTCATCAAAAGCTATCATTATGGAGATGAAAAGGCAACCTACACTGTGGGGGTAGATATTTGCAATATGTGTATCTCAAAATGAGCTCAGATCCACAGTACTTAAAGAATATCTACAGGACAATGTAATCTTGACAGAAGACTTTACCAGAAATTTCACAAAAGAAGTAAGTGTCCAAATGGCCAATACACAATATGAAAAAGTGTTCAACTTCATTAGTTTACAGAGTTCAAATTAAAACCATAATAATAAACTGCAGTCGCATCAGAATAGCTAAAATGGAAAGCAGAAAATACCAAAATGTTGAACTCCTATTCACCACTGGTAGAAATATATATTTAGACTTCAGAAAACTCTCTGGAAGTATGTACTCAGCTGAATGTATACATACCCTATGACTCAGCAATTTCCCTTATAGGTATATATCCAACAGAAATGTAGATATATGATCACCAAAAACATGTTTGACCTTGTCCATAGCCATGCAATTTGAAATAGCTACAAGGTGGATCTTACTGAAATACCCAATAGTAGAATGAGTAAGTAAACCATGGTGGATTTACATAATGCAATACTGAACAGTAATGAGAAAGAACAACTTCCAGCAGATAACCAAAAGACTGAATATCTATAGAAAACAGATATTCAATATAGATATTAAGAAATAGAGGCCGAGCACGGTGGCTCAAGCCTGTAATCCCAGCACTTTGAGAGGCTGAGGCAGGTGGATCACCTGAGGTTGGGAGTTCGAGACCAGCCTGACCAACATGGAGACACCCTGTCTCTACTAAAAATACAAAATAAGCTGGGTGTGGTGGCACATGCCTATAATTCCAGCTACTCAAGAGGCTGAGGCAAGATAATAGATTGAATCCAGGAGGTGGAGGTTGCAGTGAAGCAAGATTGCGCCATTGCACTCCAGCCTGGGCAACAAGAGCAAAACTTGAAAGAAAGAAAAGAAAGATGGAAGGAAGGAAGGAAGGAAGGAAGGGAGCAAGGGAGGGAGGGAGGAAGGAAGGAAGGAAAGGGAGGAAGAGAGGGAGGAAAAGAAGGAAGGAAGGCAGGAAGGAAGAAGGAAGGAAGGAAAGAGAATACTGAATGAAAGAATTCAGACCAAAAAAAGTACTAACTATATAATTCCATTTATGTAATATAAACAACGAGAAGGAAGGAATCTATGCTGTTAGAAGTCAGGAAAGTGGTTCCCCTTGGAGGGAGAGTGACTGGAATGGGTCATGAGCGAGGACTCAGCGGCCCCTAATGTTCCAGTTCTTGCTCTACCAACTGGTTTTACGGATGTGTTCTCTCCGTAGAAGTTCAGTGAGCAGTTTAATATGTGCATATTTCTGTACCTATATTCTACTTTAACGACATTCTTTAAAGTGGAAAAATAAATAAGCCTGGAGAGGAGAAAATGGGTGAGGATTTCAATGCAACAAAATTGGCCAAGTGTTAGTAATTGTGAAATTTTGGTGACAAGTGCATGAGGGTTAATTTTATGATTTCTGTTACTATTACAAATGTTTAAAACTTTCTGAAATAGAAGATAAAAATAAGAGTTGAAGAAAAAAAGGGAAAAATACAATGATACATGCCAATGTTGGCGCTCAGAAAACAATATGCCAAAATGAAGGCTTCAAAAGCAGCCTCAGAAGCGAAAGTCTTTCTCTGACCTTCTCCTGCCCTCCTGTCTCTCAGTCCCACTTTCTCCTGAGGCTAGCTACAGCAACTAGAATCCCTCTTCCTCAAGGTGTGGGTCATAGAAACCAGAACCCCTCTTCACCAAAGCCAGCCATAAAATCTAAAAATATTACTTGAACATTCTCTCTGCCTTTCTGTGTAAAAACTGGCCATAAAGAAATTATCTAACCTGTCTTGTTTGATTGTAGATCATAAGATCCTTATTCCAGAGAGGGTCCTGCCCTGTACCTAGAAAAGGAACGCGTGCTGAGAGGCCAAGAAGAATCTAGATGAACAGGCCTTGCTGGGTTTCCCCATTCAGCCTATTTGCATTAGATCATATCCTTTTTGTCCAATCATATTTAATCATATTTCTGAATGCTGTCCATACTTTGTTGAACCTAAGTAAAAATGGACGATTTCCTCCTTTATCTTTGGGTTTTCATTCTGAAGGCTCTCATGTATATGAATTAAATACATTTCTATGCCTTTTCTCTGATTAATCTGCCATTTGCAAGCTGATTTTTCAGCAAACCTTTAAAGGGTGAATGGGAAGTTTTCATTTGGCCCCTACACCTATCATTGATCAATACAGAGATGAATAAATATGAGAATAGTGCTCCTGGAGGCGGGGAGTGAGCCACAGAGCTACTGGCTTTGTTATAAATATTTTAGGATTATTTGATTTCATAAACTATGTCCATGTATTACTTTGATAAGTTAAAATAAAATTTAAATGTCAAAAATAAAAAATAGTTGAAAGAAAATAAGATTTAAAAGTCCTATAATTTTAATCTCAAACAATAAAATCATGTTTTATATTTATATTACTTGAAGGAATTGGAATGAAAGAACAGAAATTGGAGTTAAGATGCCTGAATACTATAATTTCATATAAAATTTAACATTTATGAACTGAAAAAAACAATGAAAAAAAATCAATAAGGAGCCATAATTGTCTGCCAAGGAATACATTGGAAGTCGGAATTTTGAGACAGAGAGAATTTACGTATAGCTTAATATTGTATAATTATATTTTAACAATGTAGTAGTCAACATTAATTTTTCAAGCTTATTTGACCACATTATGCCATGGTCAAATAAAAACATCCTACTGAATCCTTATTTTAAGCAGAACACTTTGAGGAAATCTGAGCTAAAGACGGTGTTAAAAGGCAAAGCAAGCACATTGCATTTTATGTAATTCACCTAAGGTAGCTCTGCTAAAGCCCAACTGATATTTCCAATCCGTTCGGGCACTATGGCAAACCCAACAGTTTGGCTAATCAGCACATAGGCAGAACCCCTGTCTCCCTTGCCAACCCTGCTTTGAAGGTAGAAAGGCAAAATAGTCGCTATCTTAGGACTATTGCGGCTTGTGATGGTCATGTGACTCAGTTTTCACCAATAACACAAAGGCAAAAATCAGCTAGAAATCTGGGAAGTTTTTTGCAATCTTGATTAAAGGGATAGTTTAGCCTCCTTTTTCCTGTCTTGATAAAATATGAACCTCTCTGTCACATACGTCCACCTTCAAGTGAGCACAAAGCAGGACATATTTTGTTTCTCTGTGTGATTATGCCCATACAGCATTTTTAACCAAGTTTCAGAAGAGATTGAAAATAAGTGCATGTGTCCAACCTGACATGTTTGTCTGGAGCCCTAGATATTGTCTATAAATACAAACATTTTAAGTAAGCAAATTAAAACATGTTTGAGAATGATAGACACCGAATTCAGGATCGTGGCTGTCACGTGCTGGAAGAGGAAGGAAAATAGGACTGACGGGGAGAGTAAGGGAGCTGCAACATCAAATATATCTGTAATGCGTAATTTTATAATAAAAGGAAATGAAGCAAAATATTAAATTTGATGAAGCCAGAAGTTGGGTACATGAGTAAACTCTATATTAGACTCTATAAAATTAAGTATATTAAAATATTGCAAATTTTAAAAATTCTGTACTCAGAGGGAGCTATTTATAAATGCATCAATAGGTCATGAAAATAAGGACCCTGAAATCTCATCCAGTTAAAGCAAGAAGGTGAGATATTAAAAAAATAAGGGTAGGCACAATATAGAAGAATCCAGAGCAGACCACAGCATAGGTATTTCATTGGCGTAACTAAGAGCTGGAAGATGATATGAATACCTACAGTGTAATACATGTATACATATGTATGTGTGTATGTATACATATATATACGTATGCTTATGTACATATAAGTGTACAAATATATTTGTGACTAACTTAGATTGCTCTCATTAAATACTGTGGGTTCAAGCCTTCAAAAACAAATGCCTTTCTTGTTTTTTTGAAAGTCTAATGTTTGATTTGGTATAGACACCTAACCTAGGTAAACCCTCCATCGACATTCTAGAGCTTAGAGAGGTCCAAAATAGGTAAGTAGTCTCCTTAAAAAAAATGGAATCTTATTGAAGCTGATTTCTTCTGTGTAGAGTTGTTACAGAAGCACCAGAGCACTGTATGGTATGTCAGTGACCTATAGTTTAAGCTAAGACTTAAATCTACACACTTATAAATGTTTGATTAAATGTACTGTAGGACTGACTACTGATTAGCAACCATAAAAGTATAAATCACTTTTTCATTTGGAATCTCCTTCAAGAAGCTGTGATACTCAGTTATAGCTCAAACTATTCAGACATTAAACTCAATGATGCCCAATTTATGTATAGTACTATATGTAGAAATAGTCCCTCTCCTCAATAACACGTGATTTGAATGATCAGATAGCACAATTGGTTTCATAATTATCCATTCAGCCATGGAAATACTTCCCTAGGAAATTGAATCACCTCAATTACCCAGTTTGCAGATTCATAATAAAATACTGAAAAATTTTTATTTAAATATGTTGACTATATTCTCTTGTAAATGTGCCTCTGAATTACATAATTTGTCTAGATGGCAAACATGATTTAGTGGAAAAAGCATAGTATTTGGAATTAGAACTAGCTTCCAGCCCTAGCTATGCCATTCACCAGATGTGTGATTTGGATGAGTTATTTCACCTTACAGTTATTTTGCCCCAATCTCTTCATATGTAAAATGGAGACATATGACTACATCTTATATAATTATTATATGTAGAATGTAATCAATATATGTTAGTTCCTTTCCTGATTTTATAAGATCCATCTCAAAGGTCACTATCATTGACTGAGATCCTGAGAATCTGTGGCCATTAGCGTCCAAAGCAACAAGGAACACTATATCTTTTATTGCAGTTGTTTTAAGCAATTGATTTATGTTTTCAAATTGCTCAAACAAAAACAATGTATCAATTAGAGCAGAGCTCTAAATCTTTTTGCAAGTCTTTCAGGAAAATTCAGCTATGAACCATTTTACTTTAGCCTTTTCATTGATTCGTCTGATAAAATCAGAAGGGAAGCAAATTAAAGAATAAATGCTTCAGTTTAGGATTGGATAGGAAGAAGGGATCCAACTTATGTAATCAGAATCACATTTTAAACTTACCCCAAATCAAAATGGCCATAAGTGTATATTTTTGTTTTAACTATTTTTACATTTTCTTACGCAAAGTGTGTGGTCCCAAATCCACATCTACCCAAAATACTGACCAAAAACACACAGTCGTTATTTCTAAATTCAATGATTAGGGCCTTTAAGGAAGACTGCATGGGATAATTTCTGTCCTGTATCACAAGCTTCTAGGAGGGGGAAAAATGTTATATACTAGTAAGAGCAAAAGTGAGAGAAGATACAACTGTATCAGCATTTGACTTTTGATTCTTCCATTTGATAAAAATAAGCTAGATTTCTCTTGACTGAATGAATATACTGATGACCTAGGAGATTTTCACAGCCTTCTTGGAGAATCAAAATCAGTTTTTCTCCAAAGGTTGTGTGAGTCTATTTCCAATGAGGATCTGCTAGAATCTCCACAGTGGCCTTTCCATATTACAGAAATTTCAGCCATTATTATTCCCATGCTCTGGTACCTCTTTGAGAACTGCCAAGTTTCAGGGGAGATGAGGCTGCTGAGGGGAGCTCTGTAAAGCAGAGGTTGAGGCTTGCTGAGAATCATTTCAGCTAAGTGTGATTCTAGGTAAATCAATACATTGCTTAACTACACTGGCAGCAATCTACAGGAAGAATTATCATTTTTCTCTGAAAAAAAGTTCTATACATCAAACAATAAAGATTTCATCCTTCTCAGTCAGAAATATGTACTAACAATGAGTCAAGTTCCTCCCAGGAACTGTAACCTGTGTGCTTTCTAGCCTCTGAACCACTCAGCTGAAAAGAGTGATATTCAGAATAGATAAGCTAGAAAGGTGAGTCCCCAAACCCAATCTGCTGAAATATGCAGGGCTGGTTGGATAACAGTCACCTGGGAGTTTGTTAAAAATACATATGCCCAGACTGTGACCCACAGATTTTGATTCTGTAGGTCTGTGAGAGGTCCCAGAGACATGTATTTTTAAACACTTTTCAGGTAAACTAAACAATCTATGATGCATCCATACAATACAAACATCCATCCATACATATGCAAACAAGAATGAGGAACTTCTTTTTGGATAGGTATGGATAGGGGCCAATCTTCGAGACATTTTATTAAGCAAAAAAATGCACGAGGTATTATCATACTTCACAAGTGCTGTTAAAAAATGACGAACATACGTATTTGCTTATATACATATGTATGTATATGTATGTATATAATGTATGTATACATATGTATATAAGCAAATACATACATATTTGCTTACATATGTATTTGCTTATATATGCATGAAATATTTCTGGAAGATTACACAAGTGGTTGATAATATTGGTTTTGCCTCTGAAGGGAACTACTAGGTGTTGACAGATAGGAGTGGGAGATGGATTTTTCCTCAGCATAAACCTTTGTACCTTTTGAAATTTGACCTATGTGAAAATTTAAAATTTAAATTTAAAATTTGAAAACATTCAAAAATTACTGAATAAAATATAATTTCTATTATACTCATGACAAAATATTACTTTTAAATAACTCTCCAGATGACTCTAATGTTCAGCCAGGAATTTAAGTATTATTGGCCAAGAAAAATGTATTGTGCAACATAATAATATGTGCACATTTACATATTATTGTTATTGTGTTATTATGTAGTATATAACATGTCCATGTATCAGAGTTTAAATGTTTTTTCTCCTATGAAGATAGAGCAACAGAAAGCTAGATACGATACAGGGCAGTTGCATTAATGTGAATGATACGTTCCTGAAAACCTCACTTATTTCTAAAATGCATAGTTCAAAACTAAGTTACAATAGATCTGACAAAGGAAGATCCATCTATTTGCCATCAATATTGCCACCTCCTAATGGCAACAGCAAAGGCACAGCTTATAATTTATTCAGCTAGTCACCTTTATATTATATAATCCTTGAATATTTTTATAAAGGGGAAATCAATTAATTAAAAAAATATAGATACTTTAATAATGTTTTATACCACACCACTTAAAATTAGCGAAGTTCAAAACCACATTAAATGTAGCCATATCACTCTTGAACTGCATTTGAACCGCCTCAAAAAAAAGCTTCACAGAAAAATATATTTTGATGTTATTCATTTGGCTTTATTTAGAGTTGACCAGAAAACCTCGCTTGAAGAACTCTTCTGCATTTTCTGTGAAACTGTTAAAGACATTGTGATTATTGGGCTACTTAATATACATGCTACTTGTATAAGTTATAATTTCTCCATTAAAACATTTTTACCAGAAAATGTTTTTAAGAAATGCATGCATGCTTTGGCAGATGAGAATTACTGCTGACAACTTGGGGTTGACTATTATGTTCAATCATAGTTTATGGTAAATTTTATTGCAAATGATGAGACGATCTAGCCTTAGAGAGGAATCAAAAAAGGCATGTAATCACCTGTTTATAAAATTTAGGAAGCATGATTTTAAAAAAAAAAAAAACAAACAAAATCTTTTATCGGATGGCACTTTGTATAATTTCTGGTTTTAATTAAAATTTGGCTCCCTACACAACTTAAAGCAATTAAGCAGATAAGAATTAGGCTCTCATTCTTTGAGAAGCTCTGGGAGAGAAATACCAATCAGAAAAGTTCCTACCTTTGATGTAGGGATTCTTCAGGGGAGTGGGCCAATGAATACATCCCTTAAGTGAGTGGACAGGAATAGTCATGGAAAAGCTCTAAGAGGTAAGCCCCAGGCTCTAAGAAGAACTAATATGGTTGATTCATTCTTACCATTTGGATAAAGTTTTTGGAACCAACCAAATTATTTTGACTCTCCTTAGTCTTTCCCTTAGTCAGGACTCTGCACGGAACCATCTAAGAGAGATGACTAATCTGTATCTGGCAGAATATGTAGACCATAAGAAAAACCTGCTGGGACTAAGGTGGAAAATAATTTGGCTTATAATAATTGATAAATATAAAATGGTACATCATGTTGGAAAATAGTCTGGCAGTTCCTCAAATGGTTAAACGAAGTTAGCGCATGACCTAGCAATTCAACTCCTAGACGTTCATTTCCTTTTTGTCTATTTCACCTGATAACTGTTTAGGAAACAAAGATAAACTTTTTCCCATTTTTAAACTGAAGGTCATCTGGGATGTACTATATTGAACTCTGTGTTTGTCTCTACTGCCTTCTGTGTTATATCTCTAATTTTACAGATATATTATTACATAGTTAACATTTTTACCAAAATAATAGATATGATTAAAAATAATAACATATCTGATATTGATTTTTAGAAATATTTAAAGATATAGAAAACAATCATGAGCCTGGTGATGGAGGATTTTTCTTGGCCCCTTCACCGGACTTGTGGAAAGGGTATTCCATCTACTCGGCCTGCCATGCTTAGCCCCTTGTGGGAGGAAGTACACAAGTGAGCAAGTGCAGAATCCAACCAGCCTCTCCAGACGCTGACACAGGAGCAGGCTCCATGGGGGTCTGTAGCAAGACCAGGTGTGTCACCTCAAGGGGACCATGGTGGTGCCCAGCTGAGGGTGCCCACGACTGCAAAGCCACAGAGGGGGTGTTACAGTCGTCCTTTAGTTTCACCGTCCATGGAGAGCTGCTAGCAGCTTAGTTGATCCCTTGCCTCACCACATGGGGTGGCTGCCCTCTGTTGGTGAGGGCAGAGAGCCAGTGTGACAGCCTTTCTGGGTACCCACACTCAGTGGGTCCTGAGCTCTTGTCTGGTGTCCAAGAAGAATGAGGTTATGTGGACAATTGAAGGACAGTGAAGACAGAGAATTTTACTGAGTGATGAAAATGGCTCTCAGTGGAGAGGGGAGCTGGAGAGGGGATGGGAAGGATAGGTTAGCTTCCCTGATATCAGGTTGTCTCTTCCCCGAAGTCAGGACATCTCGCCCTCTACTGACTGAGTCTGTGGTCTTTATAGGCACAAGATGAGGAGTGTGTGCTGATTGGTTTGTGAGTATGCAAGGTTAAAGTGAAGACACCACTCAAAGGTGGGCATGACAGTGTAGAAAACCAATTAGGAAGGGATAGGTACATGTAAAATAGAGGAAAAATGGGGATCAGTCAGAGGAAAGCATTCCAAACAGGAAAACAAGTTCTCAATCTGGTCCTAGGATTTAACTTGTAGCTTGCTTTCAGGCTTTAAACTGTCTTTGGCTTAGAGATGGGGTTTTACCAGGTACTAGTGCGTATCTGCCTAGACATTTGGCTGCCTCCTGTTACTATCACTGGGACCCAAAGGTAACTACTTAATATTGTGCCACTTCATGCTTTTTCTCAGAGTGCATTTATACATATATGTATTCATTTTTTTTTAAATAAAAGTGGGAGGAAACATTTCACAATTTTCCTCACCTGATTTTCCTGATTTCATAAAATTTCCTACTACCATATCATTCTCATGTCTGCAAGGTATTATGTCCCATAGATGTGTCATAATTTTTAAACTATCCTCTGCAAAACAGATTTTATGAAGGAGATTTGTATTGTATATAGTAATTTTATTAGTAAGAATTCTTAGGATCAACAGTTAGTGGGCAATTGAAGAATAGGATTAAGTAGAGGGAGGAATGGAATTGCAGTGAAAAACCTCAGGGAAGCCAGGCATGGTGGCTCACATCTGTAATCCCAGCACTTTTGAAGGCCAAGGTGGGAGGATTGCTTGAGGCCAGGAGTTTGAGACCAGCCTGGGCAGCCTAGTGAGACCTCAACTTTATGAAAATAAGAAAGAAAGGAAAGAAAGAAAATCGTTGGGAAACTCTGGGGCTGGGATGACCCTTCAGAGTTGTCCCTCCTTGAGGCAAAGAGGCTTGAGGGCTTTGAATGGGTACTGTGCCCAAGGAATAAGCATGAACTTGGGCAAGGCAGCTCTTTTCAGCCAAAGGCAACTTTTAGATAGGAATTCAGCTGAGTCATCAGTCACCAATGCTACCAGCAATTGAGGTAATGAATTCCTCAGTTCTGAGAGGGAATCTGGGTGACATCAAACAATATTTGCTATAGTACATCTCCTGTGCCATTTGAATTCCCTTAACTCACATTTTATTAAGTTTCATTGTATCCATCCTCTTCTAGTAATAGCTATATTGATTTAACTCGCCCTCAGCTAACACATCTACTGATCTCGGGGCTTATACAGTGGTATGACCCATATCCTCATCCGTTATGGTCCCAGCCCTCAGTCACCATGACTTTCTTGGGCCATTGCTGTTGCATTTATCCTGTCATTGTCAAAACTGGGCAATGCAGCATACCAATAGGTGCCCCAGTGGATTAATCAGTGCTGAACATATTCTCCCCTATACTCACTGTGAAGCAGCAGCCCTACCTCCACTGATGATCAGCGCCAAGCATCTTTGCCTGGTTGTGACTTCTTTCATTGTGTATTACTTTCCCTGCCGCCTTCTTGTCATGAGGACCCAAAATGACAGTAACAGTGTAAAATTGTAATAGGACTCTTGTTATGTCCTTTGATGGAACACTTCACTCTCTAGGGAGCAGCACATCCAAATCCACATTATCTAGAGTTGTAGGGATGGGAAGCACAAATTCTACAAGTTGATCACTTGGATGGTTGGTAAATAGGGCTAATTTTCCTTCCTTCTCTTGGATCTGAGTCCCATACATTCAACCTACTGGGACCAGAACATCATACAATGTTCACTGATTAGGGTGTATGCTAGGTCTTAGAACAGAGCACTCAATTCTTGCAGTGTCATATCCAAGCTGGTGCATCAGTTACACTTTCAAAATGCTATTCTATCCCTCCATCAGATTAGTAATTTCTATGTAGTACACAGTGTGATAGAATGAGTGCATCTTGTGGTCATGTGTTCACCTCCATATGTCCTTTGTTGTCAAACGGGTCCTTAGTCTGATGTAGTATTGTATAAGATGTAATGTAAGTGAATCAAAAACTCTATAAGCCCCTGGATAGTGGTGCTGGCTGAGTTTGTAGACAGGAAAGGCAAACCCATACCTGCAATATGTGTTAATTCCAGCCAAGATGAATTGCTGTTCCTGGCAAGGTAGAAGAAATTCAGGGTAATCAATTTGCCACCAAGTAGTTGATCGGTGTCCTTGTAAATTATGCTTAATATTGGTCTCTGTTGCTGGGAGGTGGGCTATGTGGCAGTGGAAATAGCTAGATTAGTGTTGGTGAGTGGGACCTATGATCTTTGGCCCATATATAGTTCCCATCTCTGTCGCTGTCACCACTCTGTTTATTGACCATTGTTCCAGCATTGCGGTTGCTGATGATAGACGCTGGCTGTTACTAACTGCCAAGGTCATTCTGTCTTTTTGGTTTAGTGCCTCTTCTTTGAAGGATGCCCTCAGATAGGTACTGACATGTGATACAAAGATCTTCACACTTGGGCTCATTCCCGTAGACTAGCCGAATGCATCTTCTCCAGATGTGCTTCTTACCAACTGACGTCGTTTGGCTCTGTGTTGAATGTCCCTCCTTAACAGGCCCTTTTCTCTCCTCTCACCCTGTGAAGAAGGTGCCAGGTTCCCCTTCTGCCATGGTTGTAAGTTTCCTGAGGCCTCCCTAGCCGTGCAGAACTGTGTGTCAATTAAGCCTCTTTTCTTCCTAAATTACCCAGTCTCAGGTGGTATTCTTTATAGCAGTGTGAAAATGAACTAATACATCAATTTTCCAGTTTTGGTTTTTCCTGGTCCCTGAACAACTTGCTAAATCATTTCCCTCTGCTCATGAATGGGCGTAGATCGCAACTTTGGTCTACGAGTCTTTTTGCACAAGGTGGAAGAGCAAGTGCGCTGCCAAAAGCTCTGCCCATGTGAGTATTTCCCTTCTCAACTTTCTTTCAGAGACATTCTTGAGTGACATCACAGTACAAGAGCAGTTCATTTTTAGCTTGCTCCTCATATTGGGATGACCCACCTGTAAACCAAGTCTGGCCATTTTCCTCCCTAGTGAGCTAATCATAAGGGTTCCCTCACATGGGCACCCTTGTACTGATGGAGAGGTTTGTACTGATGGGGAGGTGCCAATGCAGTTTAATCGCGCCCTTCAGCCATACTTGTGCTTGACCCTGAGTTCAGTATGTCTATCTTATGACTGATTGCTGCTGAGTCCACCAGACTCTATGACTTGCCAATTCCCAGAGAAGGACTTGGCTAACAGCCATCAGCTACCAGTATTCCAGTAGCTGGATGAATGAATGAAAAAGGAATTTCATCAATTCTCTAATGCTGAGAATTTCTAGTTTTGCTTTTTTTGTTTTGTTTTGTTTTAGTATTTTTAGCAATACAACTTTGAAAGTTCTTTTACTGAGCATCTAGTCTAAAAAAAGATATAAACCAAAAATAGAGAAGTAATAAGATGATGAAAACTGAAACTAGGAGATGAATTCTAGTCCTAGATTTGCTGTTATCTGTAAATTTTATATTTGACTAATCATTTCACTTCCTGGAGTCTTAATTGTCTCATCTACATTGTAAGAGAGTTGAATAACATCAATTTTTCCCAATCTAAATTCTACTGAGAAAGTAATAAAAGTTCATTCTATTTTATAAAGACTAATGAAAATAATTTATCTATCTTTCATAAGGTTGTAGAGGGATCACGTAGGGGATACAGCACTGATAATTTAGGAATTTAGGCACACAAGAGAGCAATATAAAATACTGTGGAATAAAAGGATCCTAGAACATACCTGTATGACAGGTATTTCCAAGGTCATCTGGTCTAACTCACAAACATGTGCAAAAATTCCCTCATTTTAAGCCATAGTAAACCTTTTATTAAGGTTCTCCAATAATGTGATTAGGCCTGCCCAGCTTCAGAAGGCATTCACATCTACAATGTCCAGAGGCTTTTCTCCTGTCAGTAGTTTCTCTTTCTTTACTCACCTCACATTCTTTCCTCAATAAATTCCAGTTGAGCTTCAGTGCTCCCCACACCATGAGGCTGCCAAGTTCAATACACTTTATTTTGTTCTTTTCTTACCTCACTTCTTAGCAGCATTTGACACAGTTGGCTACTCCTGCCTCGAACTGATTTTTTTTCCTCCTAATTCTTGCCTTTAATGAAGTTACTTATTTGAGTAGCCTCGATGAACTAAGTTATTTGAGTATTTTATCTGTGAATTATTTGGGGAATTTGTAACCAATTATCTGTAGATAATTAGAGTTGTATATTTTCCTTTCAAATCTGCAGACTGTGGACTTTAAAGGACAATATAAAACTCTCATTATCAATGGATAATTGGATAATGGATGAGACTACTGACTGGTCCCTCAGTCTTCTATTCTGGATTCTCCTCTTTCTCTACCCAGTCTCCAAATGTTGCCTTATTCATGGGCTCAGTAACTTGGCCCTATTCTCTTATGTGTTCCCATCCATTCTTATGGCTTCAGACAGTCCAGGCTTTCAAACCAATGTCTTCCATTTGTCAACTCTCTTCTGAAACCTAGATTCAATTATTCAACTTCACACTTCATAAACATTCTTAGATGGCTAATAGGTATCTAAAACCTGATTTGTCCAAAAAGAATGTTTCATTTTTCTGTGCTCACCTTGACAGCACATATACTAAAGAGAATGTTGTATTTTTCTGCCGAAATTTATTTCTTCCCCATGTTCACAGATATCAGAAAATTGTACCTCTTCTATTAGGTTGTTCAGGTAAAAAACTTAGAATACATTCATAATTCAGCTCTTTCTCTTTCCAGTCTATTCCCAAAGTTCTATCATCCTTGACTGCAAAAGCTACACCAAATTTGATGATTTCTCTTTATCTCCACGGTGACTACCTCCCTCTAAATCACCTCTGTTTCTCACCTGGACTTTCGCTATAACCTTACAATTGGTTTCCCTGCTTGCACCCTTGCTTTCTAGAACATATTTTTCATTTAATAGCAATAACTATTTATTTAAAATATAAATCAGATCATATGACTCCTATGATTAAAATCTTCTAAATGGCTAGCTTCAGATCTAGATAAAATCTAAATTTCTTTTTTTTCTCTGAGTCAGGGTCTGTCTCTGTCACTCAGGCTGGAGTGCAGTGGCATAATCATGGTCCACTGCAGCTCTACATCCCAGGCTCAAGTGATCCTCACACCTCCACTTGATAATATGCCATTGACGTATTTAGACAAATTGCTTATGAAAATGTTAACAGACAATAGGAATGTGATTCTGATATAAGATCAGTAGAGATTTTTTTAGGAATAGGCAATGACACTAATCACTACTCTGACAATGGTCATTCCATTGTTTATGGACCGTCCTGAGCGTACCATTATCTAGTTTAGCTTTTTCTGTCTTACTGCCATTGTCATAACTCAGGTGTGCAGTTTCAAGAGCATTCAGGGGTTGTATCCATTATGTACTGTTTAGTGGCATCATAGAGTAGAGATTAAAACCATGAGTTCTGAAAAGTGGCTACCTATGCTTAAAAACATAGTCCGCAATTTTTAGTTGTGTTGTCTTCAGCTAGTTACTAAATAGTTCCTCATTATAAAATGGGGGGAAATAATATTTAAAATTAAATGAGAAAACGCATGTAAAGCACTTACCCTAGAGCATAACATCAAACAAATGCTTAAACATTAGCTCTTCTTAACAGTAGTGGATAACCTACCCCAAAGCAAATGAGGTTAGTCTGGTACAGCTTAAACTTAAGGAGCACATGCTGGGTCCTGGTAAATAAATACCACTTCCCTGTGTAAGAATGTACATGCTCTCTTTTTATACTGTTTGAAAAACCATCCATTTTAATAGTCCAGTCTATAATTTTGCACAGGGATTAATGTCAGGCTCACTGATCTATACTTACGTAATTTACCTTTTTTCTTTATTAAAAATTTGCACTGCAGTTGTTTGTCTCCAGTCCAGAAACACCTCTCCCTCTCACCACCATGCTTCACCGGTAACAGTTCACTGGTGCAAAAGTCTCATTCCCCAGTTCACTCTAGCCCTGCAGTGCAGTTTATTTCAGCCACGGCACTTGATATTCTCTATCTTCCCATAACGTTGACATTAGTTCCCCCTTTAAACCTGCTTGTTCTAAGCCCTTGAGTCAGTCTGAAGATCATGGTCTTTGACGCGGAAGACAGACAGAAGAGGAACGAAGTAGTCCTGCTTTGTTTTCAGCGTCTGTTATCCCCATCTGTCTCAAGCACAGGGCCTACCGCTTCCCGTTTGTTCTCCTTGCTCATTAGTATCACTTTTTAAATCCCCCTTTTTTTCCTTATTATGTTACACAAACTTAAACTCCATGAGAGTTTATGCCGTAAATGATTCCTGAAGACCCATGCAAGCATTTTAAATTCACCATTGGATATCTGTTCTTCATTCTGCTATTCATTTGTCTTTTTGAAATGAGCCCAGACATTTCCAGTCTAAAATGACATTTGAAGTTGCTTCTCCAAGTTTCTTCCTAAAATATCATTTAAAACCCAAATTAAAAACAAAAACATATGCACAATATGTGACCCTGGAGAAGTTTAAGGTAGTACTGTTTTAAAATAACCTGCCAGCCATGTCTCAATTTTAAATGAATTCAGAAGGTCAATTGCTCAGTAAATGTGAGGTGTGTAGGTGATGTGGACTAAGGTTATAGCTGTGGAGATGATAGTAATTGGGCAAATTCCGGACACATTGAAAATTGAACCAAAAGCACTTACTGGTGGATTGGAAGTAGGTTTTGAGAGAAAGAAGAATCAAGGATCCCCAAACGTATCATTTATTTTGAGCAAATAGGTAAATGATGTCTGTTTAGTGTGAGGCGGAAGACTGCCCTTCACCAAAATTTTGCACTGTAGTTGCTTCCAAAGAGCAGCAAATTGGGAAGGGGTATGAAGACGTCACTTTGGCCATGTTCTTTTTTGTTTGTTTGTTTCTGTTTTTAGGACTGGGTCTTGCTCTGAAACACAGGCTGGAATGCAGTGGCACAATCATGGCAGCCTCAACCTCCTAGGCTCAAGTGATCTTCCCCCCTGAGCCTCCTAAGTAGCTAGGACCACAGGTGTGTGCCATCATGCCGGGTTGACTTTTAGTTTTTTGGTAGAGATTAGATCTCCCTATGTTGGTCTCAAACTCCTGACCTCAAGTGATCCTCCCACCGTGGTCTCCCGAAGTGCTGGGATTATAGGCATGAGGCACTGTGCCCGGCCACCATGCTTAAGTTTCAGTTTTCTATTATACATCCGTATTGAAATATCAAGTAGCATGTAAGAGCTTGGTACTCAAAAGAGAAGGCTAGGCTGGAAATATAATTTGAGTTATCTTCTAACAATGCTATTTAAGGTCCTGGACTAGCTGAAATTAACCACATAAGGTCATAGAGGTGAGACAAGAGCAAGGGTCATGGCCTTGGTTCACCAAAACACTTAGAGGTCTGGAGAAGGAGGTGAAGAAGTTTGAGGTGAAGCAGGCAGAGATAAGAGAAAAGCCAGGAAAGCGTGATATCCCGAAAACCAAGTACACGATACGTGTCAAGAAGGAAGGAATAATACATGATGTCAGGTATTAAGAGTGTAAGTAAGATAATCATTGGCATTAGCAAAATGAGGTCACTGGTGAGATAGGGTCCATTTTATTGGAAAGGTTAGAAGAAATGTTTCAGCACTTGAAAAGTCTGTTAAATCTTCTGGCCAACATGGTTGCAGATAAGAAATCCCCTGTCATTCAAATTGGTACTCCCCAGTTGGTAATATATTGTTGCTCTCTGGTTACTTTTGAGATATTTTTTTTAATTTTAATTTTTATTTATTTATTTTTTTTTTTTTGAGAGGGAGTTTCACTCTTGTTGCCCAGGCTGGAGGGCAATGGCGTGATTTCGGCTCACTGCAACCTCCACCTCTCAGGTTCAAGCGATTCTCCTGCCTCAGCCTTTCAACTAGCTTGGATTACTGGCATGTGCCACCACACCTGGCTAATTTTGCATTTTTAGCAGAGATGGGGTTTCTCCATGTTGGTCAGGCTGGTCTCAAACTCCCGACCTCAGCTGATCCACCCGCCTCGTCCTCCCAAAGTGCTGGAATTACAGGTGTCAGCCACTGCACCCAGCCTTGAGATTTTTTTGGTGTGTGTCTCAGAAATTTAATATGTCTTAGCATGGATTTATTTGAGTTTGTCCTATTTGAGGTTTCTCAGTGTATTCATTCATTCTTGCACTGCTATAAAGGAATACCTGACACTGGGTAGTTTATAAAGAAAAGGGGTTTAATTTGCTCAAGGTTCTGCAGGCTTTACAAGAAGCATGATGCTGGCATTGGCTTCGCTTCTGGTGAAACCTCAGGGAGCTTTCAGTCATGGCAGAAGGCCGAGGGAGAACAAGCCCTTCACATCATGAGAACAGAATAAGCAAGAGAGATGGCAGAGGGTGCTACACACTTTTTCTGAGCTTTCTAAACTCTTCCAGCCTCTGCTTTTTGCCCAGTTCCAAAGCATCTTCCACATTTTCAGGTACCATTATAGCAATGACCCAGTCCTGGTACCAATTTTCTGTATTAGGCCACTCTTGCATTACTAGAAAGAAATACCAAAGCCTGGGCAGTTTATAAACAAAAGAGTTTAATTGGCTCAAGGTCCTATAGGCTTTAGAGGAAAGATGGTGCTGGCATCCACTCAGCTTCTGGACAAATCTTATGGAGCTTTCAATGAATGCAGAAGGTGAGGGGGCAACAGGCACATCACATGATGAAAGCAGGAGCAAGCAAGAGAGACTATGGGGAGAGGTGCCACACACTTTTTAACAACCAGATCTTGTGAGAACTCACTATTGTGAAGGCAGCATCAAGCCATGAGGGATCCACCATCATGATTCAAACACCGCCCCCCAGGCTGCACCTCCAGCACTGGGGATTACAATTCAACATGAGATTTGGGTGGGGACAAATATCCAAACTCCATCATTTAGATTCTTAAATATGAAGGGTTTTTTAAATTTTTTATTTTGTTTTGATTTGTTTTTATCAAATTAGGGAGGTGAAGTACTATTTCTTTTCTTTCCTTTCTGTATTTCTCTGTCACTGAGGCTGGAGTATAATGGCACGGTCTTGGCTCACTGCAGCCTTGACCTTCCAGGCTTAAGCCTCAGACTCCAAAGTAGCTGGGACTGCAGGCGTGCACCACCATGTCTGGCAAATTTTCATACTTTCTTTTGTAGAGATAGGGTTTCACCATGTTGCTCAGGCTCATCTCAAACTCCTGGTCACAAGCGATCTGCCTGCCTTGGCTTCCCAAAGTGCTGGGATTACAGGTGTGAGCCATCGTGCCCACCCAAACTACTCTTTCTTAAAATACTCTTTCAGTCTACTTTTTTCTTCTGTTAACCCAATAATATAATAAATACCTCAATAACCTAATATTGGGTTTTATGTTATTCTTCCAAATTTCCTTTTGCTTCTGTTGAGGGTTTTTTTTTTTTTTGTCTGTTTTCTCTGTGTTGTTCAGATTAGGTAGATTGTATTGATCTGCCCTTAAGTTAATTGATTGTATCTCTGTCATATCTGTGTCTCGGTCATACTATTGGGACTTTCAGCAAGTTTTTATTTAAATATTTTCTATGTCATTCTCTTTTTATACCTTCTGTTTCTTTTCTGTGACTTTACATTGCTTCATTTGTTTCAACAGAATTTTTTATTGCTTATTGAAACATTGTTAGAATGGCAGCTTAAAATCTTTTTCAGTTAATTCCAATATCTGATTCATCTTGAATGGTGTCAGTTTATTGTCTTTTTTCATTCTAGTTGTGATTTTCATGGTTCTTAGTATTGGAATTTTTTAAATTGTAGCCTAAAATTTTGGCTATTATTTTGGGAGACTCTGAATTGTATTTAAACACTTTATTTTAGCAGCCAGTCACCCAGTTTAGGTTTAGCACACAGATCCTAGCCTACTTTTGTAGATTGTAGTTCCAATTACAATTTAATTTTCAAGGCTCTCATTGTACTATTTTCATCTGCTTGATTTATCTCATACCAATGATGGTGCTACATGAAGGGGTAGAAAAAGTTTCCCCAGATCAGACTGTCTGGTGCCTCTACATAAAAGAAAGAAGTCACTGGCCCACAGAGGAGAAGCTTCCTGGGTCAGGCAGTTTACTGTGGCAGGATGCTCTTTCCTGGTGCCACCCAGAAAACCTGGTTTTCTAAGTAAATGGCATAAACCTCAACTAAGGCATTTTACACATGAGTCTGACTTGAGTTGCTCAAGCTAGAAACCTAGGAGTGATATGTGGTTCTTCCTTCTGTCAACCAGAAATGAATTTGCCAAGAATGAATGAAGCTTCAGTTTCAATGCCCATCACTTGCAGGACCCTAGAACCTAAATGTATTCACATGGTCACATGTTTTTGTAAAATTTGCAAAAGTAGCATAATTTAACTGTACTTAATTAAGACTATGCCTCTTTTTTCTATGATTTACCCTCCATTACATTCTCCTCTGGTCATTGCCCTAGGCACTTTCAAGATCTAACTAAGAGGCAGTTGTGGTACGGATAATGTTAGGTCAGGATTAGTAGGATAAACTTATGTTGTCCACAGACACTCCTGTATGTGATTATTGCTATTGATTCTTGTATAGAGTGGCTTCTGGGAAAGTTCCTAGCCACCCACTATGCTGACTCATCTAAATTTGTGACACAGAGTTTCAGGGCCTTTTGTTGTCTTACAATATGAGCATGACCAGTCTTACTCAGTACTATAGAGAGAGGAAAAATAAAACTTGAAATTTCAGGAGCCAGAATTTAGTCTGAGGAAAAGTCTTCCGATCGTCAGATATGTAATATGTAGCATTTATGTAGCTAACTGGCAGAGCATTTATTTAGCTTAATAGTGGAGTGTTAGAAACATAATAGTATGTAGGCAAAATAAAAGTTCTCTTGCCACAAATATACTCAATCATGTAACATCTATACCATTATACATCATCCATGATTTCTTAGATTAAAATTGTATGGAATAGAATTTATCAAAATTTTGAGATGGAGACCACAAGCTTAAAGCTATACTACAAATCGTATATCTATTTGCAATGTCACATGTTTTGTTTCCCAATTCTCAATAACAAAAAAAAAATTTTGATCAACCATGCTAGAACAAAGACTGAATTATCTTTCTATTCTTTATTTAGAAGATAATCTTATAAAATCATTGTCATATAAAAGGCGATATCAAAGAGTTTACTGCCAAAATATTTAAAGTGGTTAATTGATTAAAAATAGTATGACAATTTTTAAAATGTGGTAATGTTTATAGTATTTGGCAGCTCTTTAAAATTTGTCATTTGTTGTGGTTTGTTTTCTCATTCTAAAGAAATACTTTTGTATCTAATTTGATGTGTGTAATTTTGTATTTTTTTCCTTAAAAATTATCTCACAAAACCTGGATCCAATCCTGCTTTCTTCCTACTTCTAAACCCACATCCAGTCTATTTGAAAATCCTGTTATTGTCACCTTAAAGTCTTTCTACCTCTCTTCATTTCTACTGCCACCACTGTTACAGTAACTAATCTTACCTCTTACCTAAACAATGGCAGTAGCTGCTTTTTCCTCGACAAAAATGTCTTAACTTAGTATAACCACAACTACTGCTTTTTATATGGTGTTTTCAAGACTTTACTGTTTAACTTTTCACTTTAAAAGGTTAAAGAGTTTTTTAAAGCCTCTTAATTTTTTCCTGATACATTTGTATTATAATTTTTTACATTATATTTTTTGCCAACGTAGTATCTTTTTGTTTCTTCAGATAACCAGTTATGCTAACATCTTATAAAGAAAAAAATTTTTGTCTACTAAATTTAAGTGGAAGCTTTATTACTTACTAAATACATTTTAGCTTTTTATTGTAGACAAAATATCTGTTTGTTCTATTATTGTGCTAGTATATAGTGTTTTGATCACAGTAGATTCCTGATAATTTTAATATCTGACAAAGCAAGTCCACCTTTAATATTTTTTAAAAGGAATGTTATTGCACATTCTCTTTCCTTATGAATTTTAAAATTATTTACCAGTTGGAAAAAAAAAACTTGGTCGGGATTCTGATTGGAATTGCAATAAATTTATGTATTAATATGGGAAAAATTACCCTTCCACTTTTCCAGTCTTATTTTATGTCTTTCAATAAAATGTCATTTTTTTTCATTTAGATCCAACTTCTGTATTCTTAGATTTATTTTAAGTGATTTATCTTTTTTATTGTACTTATAAATATGATATTTCCCCATTCCAATTTCTAATTGCATAATATTAATAGAGAGGGAAGCTCTTAATTTTGGATCTGGGCAGCCACATTACCAAATTATCTTATTAACTTGAATAGATTTTTAGCAGAACATCTTGAATTTTCTAAGTACATAATCGTACCAAGTACAAATAAAGATAGTACTATATTTTCATTTCCCATATTTAAACTGCTCCTTTAATTTTCTAGCTTTATCAATCTCCAAAATGTGTTGAAGGATAGTGATAATAGCAGAAATCCATCTCTTTTAGTGATAATACCAGAAATACTGGTAAAATTAAAAATGGCTGCTGAACATAATGTAGTTATTGGGTTTACGTAGAGGACTTTTTAAAATCTTGTTTAGGCATGCTATGAACTGAATTGTGTCCTCCCAAAGGGCATTACGTTGAAGCTCTAACACTTATGTGGTTGTATTGAAAAGAGATGTTTAAAGGAAATGATGAAGGTAAATGAGGTCATAAGGATGGAGCCCTATCTGATAGAGCTGATATCTTATAAGAGGAAGAAATACCAGAAGAGGAACTGTTGTAAGAAGATGAAAAAATACCAGCTTTCTCTGTCTCCTCTATGTGAGGACACAGTAAGAAGGTGGCCATCTGTAAGCCAGAAAGAGAGCCCTCCCCAGAATCTTACCATGCTAGCCTCCTGATCTCAGATGTCCAGCTTCCAGGATTGTGAGAAAATAAACATCCGTGGTTTAAGCTACTCAATCTATGGTATTTTGTATGACAGCTTGAGCTGACTGATACAGGCAGTTTCCCTTTCTGGGCTGCCCCGGCTGAGAATTTATTGTAAATGCAATAATGTAAAAACATGAATTATGACACAGTTATGACGTTGTTTTCTAGCCTAGTAGTTCTCAACTGAGGTGATTTTGTTCCTCAGGGACGGTTAGCAATGTCTAGAGACATTTTTGGTTGTCACAACTGAATGACAGTGCTTGGGGGAGCCTACTGAGAGTGGGGAAGGTGTGTGCCTGTAGCGGATAAAGGCCAGGGATGCTGCTAAATATCCTACCATGGATAAACACTCCTCACAACAAAGTATCAGGCCCAAAATGTCAATAGTGCCAAGACTGAAAAACTCTGGCTAGTCAAGTCCCTGAAAACCCCCTTCAGCTAGAGAAAGGAAAAGGGAAGAGGGTGTTCCTAAACTATCTGGGAAATGCCGCAGTCTCAGGGCTAAGGAGTTGTGCGTGGTCAAGCCAGAAAGAGTAAAGTATTAGCTCTCAGAGCATCAGCAGTGGGTGAGTATAGCCAGCTGTGCTGGCTCTTGAAGTAAAAGTCAAGAGTAGATTTTGGCGTTGGACTGCATTCATATGGTACACGTCAGGTGTCCCTGGGCAGTTAGAGAACCCAATATTTTGTAGCAACAGGTGAACTTGCTCATATCACCTCCTTGTATGACTTCCAAGATCCACTAGGGAGTTTCTTTTATTCCTAATTTATTATTATTACTATTTGGAATGGCTAGTGAATTTTATCAAATACCTCTATGGCAATCATTAACAAAATTATCTATTTTTTCCTATAATGTTTGCTTTTCTTGATAGATGCCTTCCTTTCCAAAAGTACAAAGTTTGTTTTGCTACCTTTGACAGCTTTTAAAATTAAGGCTATTCTAACTTTATTCAGAAGGTTTTCATGTTTCTCTACAGACTAGAATTGGTACACTAAAAATAATTACATATTCACTAATGGTTATAAGGAATTCATCTCTAACACCACCTGTGCCTGGGGCTTTTTTGAAAATAATCGATCTTTAACCTTTGTGATTTGTTCTACAATTATCTTCTTGAATCCATTTTGGTCATTTCTGTTTTTTAATAGCTTCTTGATTGGTCTTGCCTCTTCTGATTTATAATCAAGTGGTCAGATAAATCTTTTTAAAACTCAAGTTAAATCATGTCCTTGCTCTGCTTAAAACTCAATAAATGAAATTTGACTTGTTTACTGTTCCTACAAGGCTCCTAGTGATGTGTCTTGCCCATTACACACTTGCTTGCACCACCCCTTCCTTTACTGTTTCATTGTAGACACACTGATATACTGCCCACTCCTCAAATATATGACCTTTTTTCCCCCAGGGTCCTTTTTATTTGCTTTCCTTTTTGCCTGGAAAGTTCTCCACCACCACCTCACACCACGTTTCACATTGGTTGCTCATTTTCTTGCTTCAGAACTCAGTTTTAAAATTTGCCACGTCAGAGGCATTCTCTGTCCACCCTATCTAAATAGGTTTCTCCCCACCCCAAAACCCATCCTGTTACCTAAACTAGGCAGTGATGTTCTTTCTTCTGGTGGTCACATAGGTGGAGTGTAGTTGTTAGCAACCACTCAAGTATGGCTTTTTCTCAATGGGAAACTCAGAAAAATACTGGATTATTTACTAAAAAATTATCCACCCCTTCCACCTTACTTTGGAAAAAGCACCTAGTTTCAGAGCCCAGTGGTTATAACAGAACTCTAAATTAATTTTCTAAAGATGATATATGTCACTAAGAACTTCTCAATTCTTTTTGATTCTCTGAAGACAAACATTTATGTACAACTGCACACAAATGCCAGGAATATTTTAGAATTGTAGCCATGCTACAATTGTAGAATCGTAACATTCATTGTTTTATTTGAATGCAGTCCAATGCCAAAATCTATTCTCGAGTTTTACTTCAAGAACCATATTAGCATGGATCCAAGGACACTAATGTTAAGAAAAGGAGGAAGGGAGAAATATTTTTCATCAAGGTATCAACTATTTTTTTTAATTTAGTCTCACCAAATGGCTTGCTGAGAAATACTGTTTGGCAAGATATTTTTCAATCTGGCTTATGGTGCCTTTGTAATTTTACTAAGCCCAGCATTTTAACATTTTTGAACATACTCCAAAGATCTTTAATGATATATGCATCTTTTAAAAACTCAGTCAATAAAGCGCACGTGTAGCAACAATGGACCACTAAAGGAATGCTGAAAATTAGATGAAGAAAATTCACAGAATGAACAATGACAAAATAAACCTAGGCATCATGACTAAATGAGTAATGACAATCGCTTTGAAAAGATTTTACCAATTTTAATATGAAAGCATTATTAAATGCAGTGAATGTGTCTCTCTCTCCACTATTTAATATTTTCAATAACAGAATCCATCCTGAGTATCAGTTATTAAAGACAAATGTCAAGACCATGTAATTAAGTGAATACAAGGTAGGCCAGTTCAGGAGTGATGTCTATGGACATGGATTATTATTATTATGGGATAGCATTTGTTAGCATCTTCCAATTAAATACTAATGACTTAAGGTTTTCTGGTTGTGAGTGGTCAAGACTTTGAGTCTAGATTCCTTTTACGGTCGCCTCAGATCTGGTAAAACTTTTGCTTTTAAAATAATGAAATTAGTTTCTCAGTGAACTTCAAAAGAGGAAGAGCTATTCTGCAGCAGATGCTCTCCTGCTAACTCAGAACCATTCACGGGAATTGTCAATTTGTTCTTCCAAAAATATCAAGTCAGATGAGAAGAAAGCAAATGTTTTTGCTATCAAGATATAGACATTTGTTCAGAGCAATAAAATAGCCTCAAATGCCAAAAAATAATAAAGAAAATGTGGAATGAGTAACTTCCAAAGTTATGGAAATAATTTGACTGTGTCTTACTACATGATAAAAATTGACAGGATTCCTAAGTACCCACAGATGGAGGTACTACACTAACAACTCATTAGAGCAGAGTCACGATTAGAGTCCTTATTATAATCATGGCACAGCCAGGAACTTTGTCTGTTTCAAAACAATTATATATGTATGTAAAATGTGTATACATGTGCAGTTAATTTTCTAATGATGGTGATCATTGGTTTGCTTTAAGTCAATATGGAGTCTTCTATAGCAAATGTTACATATCTAAAGAGGGGCTGAAGAGGGCTTTAGGTGTAATCCATGAATAAAACTCTAATTTGTTCATAGTCAACTGACCTACAGGTAAAGGGATAAAACCCACATTTTAAATTCAATTAACATAATACATCAAATAGACATTCACAATTTTCTTCTGCCACAAATAACAACCCTCAGTTTCTTTGGCTAAAAATGTGAATTAATAACATTTCAGAAGGTATGAATAAAATCCCCACGAAATACAGATTTAATTTTACCTTAGTTGCAACCCAATCAGCTAGAAAAACATTATTATAAAATGGCTTAGATAGGATTGAAGAAGCTAGAAAGAAAAAATTAAAAAGTAATATTTCTGTAGTCTAATGTAATGTGCTAAAATGGTGTGGACTTTTTGATCTGGCAGACTGGGGTTTGAATCATGCTTCCTTACTTGTGCGACATTGAGTAAATTTCTTAATCTAAGATTCAATTCCCTACTTTGTAAAAGTAGAATGATAAAACCTCATTCTACTGGTGACTAGTTAAATGAAGTAATGAATACAGAATGCTAGTGCAGTATGGGAACATAGCAGACATTCAGTAAATGACATATATTATTGGGTGCCTTCTGCATGCCAGATTTTTACGTTATCTCATTTTAACCCTTAGAAATTTGGTTCCCTTATTTTTTGGATATTGGATCACCTACGAGACAAAAGTTATTTATGTCTAGTTCCTATGACCAGACTCTGAAGTGTGACCTGCACTTTGGGGGTTTTAAATAGCTCTCCAGGTGATTCTAACATGCAGTAACGTTTAGGAGCTACTGCCTGACGGCAATCTGGTGAGTCAAGTATTAGCATACCTATTCCAGAGTTAAGAACCTTGGAGATGGATTTACTTAAGATCTTATGATTAATGACAGAGATGGGGGGAATGATCCTGCTGTATCATTTGACAATAATGGTAGGTCACAAAAATTTTTTTAAGTTACAAAAGAGCATGTAGAATTCAATACTAATTTTTATTTTAAAAGCTAATTATATGTGTAAAAGACTTTAGATATGTTTACCAAATACATTTATCAAATAAATACATACACATATATAGGTTTTGGGGAAAGAATTAAGTTCATTTTAGTTTCTGCACTGTGATGATGTTTCCAAATGTTCAGCAAAAAAAAGTACTTTTTTTTTTAAATAACAGAAAGAAGCATATGTGCTATTTATTTTAAAAATCAGAAAGCTGGAGAATAAAAAAGTTTATAAGTTCAAGAATGAACATCTTTAATTTAAGGGACCTGAAAAACATTCAGATGACAATATCCAAAAGGCAGAAGGATACATGATTCTGAAGCCTGGAATAGAGGTGTGGGCTGGATATGTAAGCTTCTTCTTGGAAGCCCCTGTTAGAGAGATTTCAAATTACTACAGGCCTTCCATCAGTCGAAAGATATCAAACAGTTCCATGACCATCTTACTGATTAGGCATTAGAACTTGTATCCTTTTCTTTTAATTTCTTCTGCCAGCATCTTACTGTAGCCCTGATTAGCTCACGACTGGAACACTTCTATAGCCTTTTAATTCATCTCCTTTATTCTAGTCTATCTATCTATCTATCATCTATCTATCCACATAACATAAAATTTAACATCTTGACCATTTTAAGTGTACAGTATAGTGGCATTAATACACTCACATTGTTATGCAACCATCACACCACCATCCATTTTCAGAACTTTATTCATCTTGCAAACTGGAAAGTCTGTACCCATTAAACAATAACTCCCTATTTGCACCTTCCTCTAGCTCCTGGCAACCACCATTCTACTTTCTGTTTCTATGAATTTGACGACTCTGGCTACCTCATGTAAGTGGAATCACACAATATCATTTCATGACTGGCTTATTTTACTTAGCATAGTATCTTCAATGTTTATCATGTTGTAGCATGTGTCAGAATTTCTTCCCTTTTTGAGGCTGGGTAGAATTCCATTTTATATATATATATATATACACACACACACCACATTTTGTTTATCCATTCATCTGTCAGTGGACCCTTGGGTTGCTCTCAATCTTAGCTGCTGTAAATAATGCTGTTATAAACATGAGTATACAAATATCTGCTCAAGTTCTTGCTTTTAATTCTTTTGGATATATAGCCAGAAGTGCAATTGATGGATCATATGGTCATTCTATTTTTAATTTTTTGAGGAACTGCCAAACTGTCTCCATAGTGGCTAGGCTGCAGTGCACATTTACATTCTCACTAGCAGTGCACAGGGTTTGCAATTTTTCCATCCTCGCCAACACGTGTTCTGTGTTTTTTGTTTGTTTGTTTGACAATAGCCATCCTAAGGGGTGTGAAGTAGATCTTTTGTATTTTAAGGATTTAAAACTGGAGTTACAAACTCGAATATTCATAGAGGCCAAGGAGATAACTATAAACAAGTGAGACAAGCCCCATTAAGATGATCTGTGGCACTGGACACTCAGCCTTAGAGTCTAGGAGGTAACAGGAGTTGGATAATACAATGGTCATTTGTAAAGTCCATGGAGTTATCACCTGGTAGTACCAGATTAGGGCTCTGGAAGATCGTCATGAAGATCTTTCGTGCATTACATGACATCTTCTGAATTTTAAGGATTAAGTAATGGTTTTGAATTTAGAGCCCACTGCAAGCCAACATTCTTTAGTCAACTAGATTTAGATGAAAGGATGCGAATATAGGACTGTGGGTATAAATAGAAGGCTTCCCACATTTTCTGGGAGAATCACACTCCTGGGCAAGACAGCAGAAATTCTGTGGTGGAAAAGGTGCTGAAACCTAGCACCTGGAAGATGGCTGATACCACAAATGAGAACTGACGACTAAGAGCTCCAATCCTTTAGGCTCCTGCTTCGCAGGATGTACGGGAGAGGCGTCATGCTGGGGATGTCCCCTTTCTCAAACAGTGAAGACCACAACTTCATCCAGCTTCTATGCTTTAGACACTACTACTGGCTAAGGGTTCTATGACCATTCTGCTGCAATTGCCCCTCTGCACAAGCCAGCATTGGGAGACATCACCAAGGCAGAATAAATTCTCTCTCAAGATACAGAGAAACATATGTGACTGCTAGAAATACATCAAGGAGAATGTTGGACTATGTGTGTTTATATGGGGATCATGAGAATGTTCTCCAGTATTTGCTTTTGGGAATGAACTACATCTTGTCAGCTACATCTAGAACTGTGTAGAGCAGAGATAGGCAACCTTGTTCTGTAAAGGGTCAGATGGTAAATATCTCAGGCTCTGTGTTTCACTTATAGTCTATGTCACATATTCTTTGTTTTACTTTGTATTTTTTATAACCCTTTAAAAATATAAAAAACCTTTTTTTAGCTCTTGAGCCATTTAAAACAGGCCATGAGCCAAAACATGGCCTGTAGCTCGCCAGCCCCTCATACAGAGAAAAATCCCGGTAACATTGGGTATACCTCACCTATCCAATAGATTGTTAAGAGCCATTCAGGAAACTAATGACTTTTTGCATCCACTATGGTTTCTAGCATGTTGCCTTATGAATAGGTGGGCTCAAGAAAGATTGGTAAGTAAATGGATTCACAACTAAGAAGGGAGTTTTCAAATGTTTTAAGCCAGGAGGTGATGTCCTGGATCAGTTCTAGGATATAATCTTCTTAAAGTTTTCTTCAAATAGAAACTCAGTGCCGGTAACTCATCAGAGATAGCAGGACTCACCATTTGTGGCCTGACAGGTTGGGGAAATATTAGAAAGGCAGATGAATGCCTTTCTGGATGAAAGGCAAAGGGCAACAGGAGCTGTTTTCTTTTTTTTCGCTGTGCAAAGAAGCCAGAGTAGTTCTGTAAAGAGTAGGTGAGAAGAATGGTCATGACACTTCTATTTCATGAAAAGAACAAAGATAATCAGCATTCGAACCCTGTAATAACATCACAGATTTGAGATTTCATTTAATTTAATATTTATTTATTTGAGAGAGGATCTCACTTTGTGGCCCAGGTGGGAGTGCAGTGGTGCAATCGCCACTCACCGCAACCTCTGCCACCTGGGTTCAAGTGATTTTCGTGACTCAGCCTCCCAAATATTGTATTTTAATATTCCAAGTTGATGGTGCAACCATTGGGCAAAACACATGTGTATTTTGTATGCCCTTATTGCTGTCAGCATATTTTTTTCCATCCTTCCTCATTCACACCTCTTTTCACTTTCCAGAGTCCCCATTGCAGCCTCATCCATGCCCTGTATGTGCTGGGTTACGATAACTCTTCTACTGCCAAATCTTTTGCTTTGAGGGCATTCTCCTCTGCTGACCAATGGATGGTTAGTAACCTGAAAAATGAATCCCTCTCAGGTTCTTAATGGCTGATAATGGGTTCATTCATGTCATGATTTCTTTCCAGGTGTTACAATTTGACGGGATACTCTGGTAGCTTCTGTGCTTTCACCCAAAGCAATAATTTCTTTTATAGTCCCATTACCACTATTGAGTACTAATAATGAAATATTTTTAGATTAGACACTCATTTGAGGCCCCTCATATCACACTCGGAGCTGTCTAGTTTGCTAACACAGAGTAAACGCTGATCATGACAGTAAAAACATTGGTATCCTAGAGACTTGGAAATGTTAACCTCTGTTACATGTGCCCAGGGTGTGGTGTGGGCGCTGCAAGCATAAGGTCAAATAAAAAAATATATTAAGTGAACATAATTTTTCCACCCCCTAGATAAAATTCTGCCCTGAAATCCTTACTGGAGTTCTATGTTTAATATTGGAAACCTAAGAATATTATAAAATTCCTCTTTAAAGCAGACATTTCACAAAGGAAGTATGGACAATATTCTGTGTTCACTGGCAGTATACTCTATTTATTCTTACTTAAGTCAGCATTGCCCAATGTATTTTTTGTAAAGACCAGGTAAGACCAGGCTCATCATGTTGCCCAGGCTGGTCTTGAACTCCGGGGCTCAAGTAATCCTCTTGGTCCAGCCTCCCAAAGTGCTAAGATTATAGGTGTGAGTTACTGCACCCTACCAAAAGGTGTATAAAGTAAAAGAGTTACAGTAAGCTAAGATTAATTTATTATTAAAGAAAAAAGTAAATAAATTTAATGTAGCCTAAGTGTACAGGGTTGATAAAGACTACAGTAGTGTACAGTAATATCCTAAACTTCCACATTTACTTATACTCTCTCACTGACTCACCCAGAGCAACTTCCAGTTCTGCACATTCTATTCATGGTACGTGCCTTATTCACATGCACCATTTTTACCTTTTATGCCATATTTTTTGTGTACCTTTTGTATGTTTAGATACATCTAGAAACAGAAATACATACTCCTGTGTTGTGACTGCCTATGGTATTCAGTACAGTAACCTGCTGCACAGGTTTAGAGCCTAGGAGCAATAGGCTATACCATATAACCCAGATGTGTAGTAGGTGATATCAACTAGGTTTGTGTAAAGTACTCTATATGATGTTAACATAATGTGGAAATCTCCAAAAATGCATTTCTCAGAATGTACTGACACTTGACTGTATTTTGTATGATAATGTAATTATAAATACATGTTATGAAACACTTGTCAAAAATCCATAGAATATACAAAAGAAAGAATAAACCTTAATCTAAACTATGGCTTTACTTAATAATACTGTATCAATATTGGCTCATAAATTGTAACAAATGTGCCACACTAATGCATGATGTTCATAAGAGGGAAAACTGGATTCCTGGGCAAGATGGCTGAATAAGAACAACTCCAGTCCCCAGGACCCAACAAGATCAATGCAGAAGACAGGTGATTTCTACATTTCCAACTGAGGCTCATCTCACTGATACTGATTAAACAGTGGCTACAGCCCATGGAGGGTGACCAGAAGCAGGGTTGGGTGTCGCCTCACCTGGGCAGTACAAGGGGTTGGGGAACTCCAACCCCTAGCTAAGGGAAGCCATGAGGGATTGTGCCAAGAGGAATGGTGCATTCTGGCCTAGACACTATGCTTTTCCTACGGTCTTTGCAACCCACAGATGAGGAGATTCCCTTGGGTGCCTATACCACCAGGGCCCTGAGTTTCAAGCATAAAACTGGGTGGCCATTTGGGCAGACACCAACCTAGCTGCAGGAGTTTTTTTCACACCACAGTGGTGCCTGGAATGCCAGAGAGACAGAACCACTCACTTCCCTGTAAAGGGGGCTGAAACCAGGGAACCAAGTGGTCTAGCTGAGTGGATCCCACCCCCAAGGAGCCCTTCAAGCTAAGATTCACTGGCTAAAAATTCTCATCACCAGCATAGCAGTCTGAAGTCGACCTGGGATGCTCCAGCTTGGTAGGGGGAGGGTGTCCACCATTACTGAGCCTTGAGTAGGCAGGTTTCCCCTCACAGTGTAAATAAAGCTGCCAGGAAGTTCAAACGGGGCAGAGTCCACAGCAGCATGGCAAAGCTGCTGTAGCCAGACTGCCTCTCTAGATTCATCCTCTCTGGGCAGGGCATCTCTGAAAGAAAGGCAGCAGCCCCAGTCAGGGGCTTATAGATCAAACTCCCATGTCACTGGGTCAGAGCACCTGGGGGAAGGGTCTGCTGTAGGCATAGCTTCAGCAGACTTAAACATTCCTGCCTGCTGGCTCTGAAGAGAACAGTGGCTCTCTTTCCACAGCATTTGAGCTCTACTAAGGCACAGACTGCCTCCTCAAGTGGGTCCCTGACCCCCATGCCTCCTGACTGGGAGGTACCTTCCATCAGGGGCCAACAGACACCTCATACAGGGGAGCTCAGGCTGGCATCTGGCCAGTGCCCCTCTGGTACAAAGCTTCCAGAGGAAGGAACAGGCAGTAATCCTTACTGTTCTGCAGCCCCGACTGGTGATACCCAGGCAAATAGGTCCTGGAGTGGACCTCCAGCAAACTCCACAGACCTGCAGCAGAAGGGCCTGACTATTAGAAAGAAAACCTACAAAGAGAAAGGAACAGCATCAATATCAACAAAAAGGATATCCACACATAAACCACATTTGAAGGTCACCAACATCAAAGACCAAAGGTAGATAAATCCACAAAGATGAGGAAAAACCAGTGCAAAAAGGCTGAACATTCCAAAAACCAGAATGCCTCTTCTCCTCCAAAAGATCACAACTCTTCACCAGCGAAGGAAAAAACTAGAGTGATAGTGAGTTTGATTAATTGACGGAAGTAAAATTCAGAAGTAATAACTCTTCCGAACTAAAGGAGCGTGTTCTAACCCAATGCAAGGAAGCTTAGAACCTTGATAAAAGGTTAGAGGAAATGCTAACTAAAATAACCAGTTTAGTCAAGAACGTAAATGACCAGATGGAGCTGAAAAACACAGCATGAGAACTTCGTGAAGCATACACAAGTATCAACAGACAAATCAAGAAGAAGAAAGGATTTCAGAGATAGAAGATCAACTTAATGAAATAAAACGTGAAGACAAGATTAGAGAAAAAAGAATGAAAAGGAACAAACAAAGCCTTCAAGAAACATGGGAATATGTGAAAAGACCAAATCTATTGACTGAATGGTGTACCCGAAAGTGATGGGGAGAATGGAACCAAGCTGGAAAAAACTTTTCAGGATATCATCTAGGAGAACTGGCCCAATCTAACAAGCAGGCCAACATTCAAATTCAGGAAATACCACAAGACCACCACAAAGATACTCCTCGAGAAAAGCAACCCCAAGGTCAGATTCACCAAGGTTAAGAGAAGGAAAAAATGTTAAGGGCAGTGAGAGAAAAAGGTCAAGTTACCCACAAAAGGAAGCCCATCAGACTAACAACAGATCTCTCTGCAGAACCCTACAAGCTACAAGAGAGTAGAAACCAATATTCAACATTCTTAAAGAAAAAAAATTTCAACCCAAAATTTTATATCAAGCCAAACTAAGCTTCATATGTGAAGGAGAAATAAAATCCTTGACAGACAAGCAAATGCTGAGAGATTTTGTCACCACCATGCCTGCCTTACAAGCTCCTGAAGGAAGCATGGAAAGAAAAACCTGTACCAGCCACTGCAAAAGCATACCTAAGTGTAAAGACCATCGACTCTATGAAGAAACTGCATCAATTAATGGGCAAAATAACCAGCTAGCATCATGACAACAGGATCAAATTCACACATAACAATATTAACCTTAAAAGTGAATGGTACAAATGCCCCAATTAAAAGACACAGACTGGCAAATTGAATGAAGAGTCAACACCCATTGGTGTGCTGTATTCAGGAGACCCATCTCACATGCAAAGACAAACATAGGCTCAAAATAAAGGGATGGGGGAATATTTACCAAGCAAATACAAAAAAAAACAGGGATTACAGTCCTAGTCTCTGATAAAAACAGACTTTAAACCAACAAAGATCAAAAAAGACAAAGAAGGGCTTTACATAATGGTAAAGGGATCAATGCAACAAGAAGCGCTAACTATCCTAAATATATATGCATCCAATACAGGACAACCCAGATTCATAAAACAAGTTCTTAAAGTACGGAGAGTATTACACTCTCACACAATAGTGGGAGACTTTAACACCCCACTATCAACGTTAGACAGATTGATGAGACAGAAAATTAACAAGGATATTCAGGACTTGAACTCAGATCTAGAGCAAGCAGACCTAATAGACATCTGCAGAACTCTCCACCCCAAATCCACAGAATAGACTTTCTTCTCAGCACCATACCACACTTATTCTAAAATTGACCACATAATTGGCAGTAAAACACTCCAGCAAATGCAAAAGAATGGAAATTATAATAGTCTCTAAACTAAAGACCTTCTGCACAGCAAAAGAAACTATCATCAGAGTGAACAGGCCATCTACAGAATGGGAGAAAATTTTTGCAATCTATCCGTCCGACAAAAATGCTAATATCCAGAATCTACAAGGAACTTAATCTACAAGGAACTTAACAAATTTACAAGAAAAAAACAACTCCATCAAAAACTGAGTGAAGCGTATGAACAGACACTTCTCAAAATAAGACATTTATGTGGTCCACAAACATGAAAAAAAGCTCATCATCACTGGTTATTAGAGAAATGCAAATCAAAACCACAATGGGATACCATGTCACACCAGTTAGAATGATGATCATTAAAAAGTCAGGGAACAACAGATGCTGGAGAAGTGGAGAAATAGGAACGCTTTTACACTGTTGGTAGGAGTGTAAATTAGTTCAACCATTGTGGAAGACAGTGTGGTGATTCCTCAAAGATCTAGAACCAGAAATACCATTTGACCTAGCAATCCCATTACTGCATATATACCCAAAGGAGTATAAATAATTCCACTATAAAGACACATGCACACATATGTTTACTGCAGCACTATTCACAATAGCAAAGATTTGGAACCAACCCAAATACCCATCAGTGATAGACTGGTTAAAGAAAATGTGGCATCATATACGTGTGGCAGCCATAAAAAAGGATGAGTTCCTGTCCTTCGCAGATACATGGGTGAAGCTGGAAACCATCATTCTCAGCAAACTAACACAGGAACAGAAAACCAAACACCGCCATGTTCTCACTCCTAAGTGGGAGCTGAACAATGAGAACACATGGATACAGGGAGGGGAACATTACACATTGGGTTCTGCTGGGGGATGAGGGGTTAGGGGAGGGATAGCATTAGGAGAAATACCTACTGTAGATTACGGGTTGACGGGTGCAGCAAACCACCATGGCACGTGTATATGTATGTAACAAACCTGCATGTTCTGCACATGTATACAGAACCTAGAGTAAAAAAATAATAATATTCCCACCAAACTCTTTCCACCTCTGGGTTTGATACTGGCTCTGAACTAAGAGATGCTACTAAGGGACAGAATGCTGGGTAACATGTGTCTGTCATAGCAGGCAGCATAAATCCAATGGCTGAAATAAAGAACCAGCTTTTACTCAAAATAATGATAATAGGGAAAACTGGTGGGAGAAATGAGGGAGAATGTGAGAACTCTCTGTACCTTCCATTCAATATTTCTGTAGCAAACTACTCAAAAAACTGTCTACTAATTCTTTTTAAAAAGCATAGAACAGATTTTCACTGGGATCCCATTAGTGTATTTTTCTCCCCACACTACATTTCCAGGGCTTCAGGCTTAAAAGTGAGTCAAGACTTTGATATCTTACCTTCCCAAACCTCTCTCCAAAAGCCTGATGGGCTATCTTTTACTTCCCCTAACGGACTTTTAGGAGCTTACCTTATGTCACATCCTTCTCCTTCCTCAGGAGATATTTGCCACACATCCAACCTCTTCTACTAAGAGATAAAAGTGTAAGACAACAGTAAAAGGAGCTATCCTGTCAATAAGGAGAATGTATAGTGAATTCTATTATTATACAAATCTTATTTGTCATTATAGAAGTAGAAAAATCTTCATAATATAATGTAGAACAAGTTATTACGCCTATAAACATAATTATAAACTTTGGAGGATTTTCTGAAGTTGTGAAATGTAAGATATGCGTAAGAAGTACACAAAATATATGGGTACATGTGATGGTTAATATTAGGTGTCAACTTGATTGGATTGAAGGATGCCTAGATAGCTGTGTCTGTGAGGGTGTTTCTAGAGGAGACTGACATTTGAGTCAGTGGACTGGGAGAGGAAGACCCATCCTCATTGTGGATGGGCACCACTCAATCAGCTGCCAGCATGGCTAGAAAAAAGCAGGAGGAATAAAGTGGGATAAGCTGGCTTGCTGAGTCTCCTAGTTTTCATCTTTCTCCCATGCTGGATGCTTCCTTCCATTCCTTCTGCCCTTGGACATCAGACTCCAGGTTCTTCGGCCTTTAGAGACTCTTGGAGTTACACCAGTTGTTTGTTGGGGGCTCTCAGACCTTTGGCCACAGACTGAAGTCTGCACTGTTGCCTTCCCTGCTTTGGGCTGAGCCACTACTGGCTTCTTTCTTCCTCAGTCTGCAGATGGCCTATCGTGGGACTTCACCTGGTGATCCTGTGAGCCAATTCTCCCTAATAAACTGCCTTTCATATACACATACATCCTACTGGTTCTGTCCCTCTGGAAGACCCTAATACAGTACAGTTTATTGAATAATCATAAAGCAAATAACTGTGTAACCACCAACCAAGTAAATAAACAACATTTCCACCATCCTCATCCCTACCCCATATGTGGTTCTTTGATCGTAACTCTTTGCCTATCCTCTCTGGAGAACTATTTTAAAGGTTTGATAACCACTTCCTTTGTTTTTTAATACTCACAGAATTTTAAAACTGACAATGATTTGTTGAAAATTTTGTCTCACACGCTTCAGATGAGGACTTTGAAGCCAAGAGATGTAATACCTTTCTCAATGTCACAGAAAGTGAAAATGAAGGATCAGAAACCAACTATTCTGACCTCCAGAGATACTTGATGTATATAACATTCTCTTCTTATATAATGTTCTGTATGTAGTAGTGCATTAGGAATACAGAGAAGAGTATATGTGTGTTTGTGTGTGTGTTGGAATAGTTGGTAGTAATAATAATAGCTATACTTCATTGAGGGCTCATTATGTGCCTTATAACAACTCTATGTATTCTATGTTAGATATCATTATTTATTTGTTTATTCCTCTTTTACAGATGAGGAAGTTGAGACTTGGAGATATTAAGTTGCCAAGAGTCAATTAGTATGCAGGAAAATCTGGATTCTAATTTAGTCTTGTCTGACTCCAAAGCTTGGGTTCTTGTGCATGTTCTTTTCACTTAAAACACTTAATTATTTCATTACTATAAAAGTGATGCATTCTTATGGTCAAAAAATTGATAAAAGTTGCATTTGTTTGGAATGTGCTTGTCCACATGAGCAGAAAAACCCTGTGAATAATGTAGAGAGAGAGTTTATTTGCTTCACACAAGGAGAAGACCAGGCAGGGGTATAGATGGGGTGGGGAAGCAGGTAGAATAGGGCCATCTATGGCAGCTCAATGTTAACATTAGGGACCTATTTTCCATTCCATTTTCTCACTCTATCGTCCTTAGTGTGTAGATCTTTGTCCTCAGGATTTTTGTATCAAGATGGCAAAAGGCCACTCTATCTCCAGGTGTTGCATCAGCATTCCAGCTGGGAAGTGGAAGGGAGAAGGAAGCAGGAAGGAGCCCTTATAAGGAAAGCAATAGCTTTTCAATAAACCCTTAAGTTATGCCTCATTGTCCAGGATCGTGACACATGGCCACCCTCAAACAGCAAGGGAGCCTGGAGAAGTATTTCTAGGAAAGCACACACTGCTACCCTAACAAAATTGGAATCCTGCTATTAGGGATGAAAGGAGAATAGATTTGGAGTAGGTAATTAGCATTGCCTTCCACAAACATCATAAAAGGTTATTAACTGAAACTTATAGGTCCTTTTACTGCTTCTGACTATCATCCTCCTCTCATGTAAAAATTACAGTTATTTTTTGAGTCACGTTTAGACAACAGAGTGGACACGTATAGAAGAGATTGGAACAACTTCAGTGGTACAAAGGAGATATGTGCAAAGAAAAAAAAATAGAGTTGAGTCTGAGCAAATAAATTGAGATGAATTAGGCATGAATTGACAATGGCCCCTACAGATTAGGCAGAGGAGCTTGGCTATTATACAAAAACTAGAAAGCCACTGTAAATTTTGAGCAGAAGAGTGAAATGTTTCTATAACAAGAGAATACATATTTGTTGTCATACTGAGATTCTTAATCCCCTTCCAAGCTGAGTCAATATAGTTATCAACACTTTGCTGCTTACCACCTCCAGAGCAACATGCCAGAGAATATGAATAGATCACTGGAGCATGATTCACCATTAATTAACAGCATTTTTTTTTTTGGTGATTTATAAAAGACAAAGGAACAATTACTGTTTAACTAGAAATCTGTGTAGATACGAATGTCTCTTGTTTTCTAAGTTGGTTCTGCTACTAGTGTCTTTTTAAAAGCCAGATGGATATGGTTTAAGCTTTAAAATGATCAGCTAATTCTATTCAAGCTCAGTGTATAATTCATTAGAAAATACTTCCTTTCCAATCACCCAAATGCCTCAGGGAATGTATATTTTTTTCACTCATTTGAATTGTGTCAGCGGTGTTACAAAAGAACTTTCAGATGACATGAAAAAGAGTTTACATGACTTTCCCGAAATATTTTTAGACAGTGTTTAGTGTTATTGGGAGCTTTCAGTACCAAAAATTATTTGGAAAATGAAGAACTTGTTCTAATTCTTAAGCAACTTGAGCTTTTTAAGTAACCTCCTGTTCTGATATTTCAGGAGGTAATTTTTCTATGATTCTGCTCATACATGTTTTCTCCTGTAACCATGTAGTTTTGATGTTACTGTATTTTGGGACCACCTTAACATTTGAAACTCCTTAATTTGAAGACATTTTTTCTTTACAGTTTTTGATTTTGCTTTTTTCCTGTAGGAAATCATAAAAATAAACAACAACAACAACAAAAATGGCCGGGCATGGTGGCTCACACCTATAATCCCAGCATTTTGGGAGGCTGAGGCGGGTGGATCACTTTAGGTCAGGAATTCGAGACCAGCCTGGCCAACATGGTGAAACCCTGTTTCTACTAAAAAAAAAAAACACAAAAATTGGCTGGGCATGGTGGCATGAGCCTGCAATCTTGGAGGCTGAGGAGACAGGAGAATTGCTTGAACCTGGGAGGAGGAGATTGCAGGATCCTGCCACTGCACTTCAGCCTGGGCGACAGAGACTCAAAAAAAAAAAAAAAATTATAGAAGCATTTCCTCTTCTGGCTTTCTTAATGACTTTAAATATAAAAGCTAACTTTTGTTTGCACATTTAATTTTTTTTTACCAATTAACTTTAATATTATTTACTGTAAAAGGGTTTGCTAATTTCTCAAATTTATCTACCTTGTTGATTTCATATTCATAAATTTGGATAGCAACTGGTCATGTTGATAGTAGTAAGGGTAATTTATATGCTACCAGCTTGAAGTTCATGACAATTTGGCCCAAGGGTAGACTAGATTTTACCTTTGAACTAAATGCCTAAAACTGTAAACATTATTTCAATAAAGATATCATCTACTTAAGAAAACATACTTTTTGCCACTATAAAATTTCTTCAGTAATAGCCATTTAAAATCTTTTTTTAAAAAAAATTTTGAGACAAGGTCTCACTCTGTTGCCTAGGCTAGGGAGCAGTGGCATGATCTTGGCTCACTGCAGCCTCGACCTCCCAAGCTCAAGTGATCCTCCCACATTAGCCTCACAAGTAGTTGGGACTGCAGATGCATGCTACCACACCCGGCTTATTTTTGTATGTTTTATAGAGACAAGATTTCGCCATGTTGCCCAGACTAGTCTTGAACTCTTGCACTGGTAAGATCTCAGTAAACACATGTCATCTTTCTTAATAAAAATAAAAGCTAAATGAAACAACCCCAAAATAAAAAAGGTTAGCATCTGTAGAGTTGAAACTCAAAGTAAAATTTCCTTTGGGACGGAGAATTGAACCACATCGTCCTGAGTCTGTCCTTTAGACTTGTCTTTCACTGATGTCTAACACTAATTAATGCTGCCACCATCAAAAATCTAGCCTCAGACTTGAGCTGCTCATTCCCTAACAGTCTGCTGTAAGGGTCACCTGTAATCCTTTGTTTAATATAGCTAAGACTGATTTAAAAAAGAAAAAAACACCAAAAAAACCTTTTTTTTAAAGATTGAAGGAGAACCAAAAGAAAACTAGGTGATCTGACTGCAAAAATGTATCTTTCTTTCTAGGTTTGCAGGTACATTCCAATTCTGTGGGAGCCCAATAAGGTAAAGCTAGTTGCTGTATCAGATAAACGCTAACATCTCAGAAGTCTAATGCAACAAATGAGTGTTTCTTGCTCTCTCCTGGCTCCTTCTACCTTGTACTAAGCCGTCTGTGGGAGCCCAATAAGATAGTGTAAAGCTAGTTGCTGTATCAGATAAACCCTAACATCTCAGAAGTCTAATGCAACAGATGAGTGTTTCTTGCTCTCCCCTGGCTCCTCCTACCTTGTACTAAGCCATCTTGCACACATATTCTATGATGTTTACCTATGTTATGTCAGATGGAGAAAAGATCTGGAGACTTGCCCTTGTGTGTTGGAGGCTGGGGTGCAGTTATGGGTCATGTAGCAGTTGCAGCGATGAAAAGCACGGAAGACAAAGGCAGGAGCTACAAGGCTGCTCTTTGCTCTTGAAGGTAAGTGAAGCCCTTGAATAGAGGTGGGATCTACACCACCCTACATTGGGCTACTCCATGCTACATTCTCATCGCACCTGAAAACCTAGCACGCCGCCCACTTGAAATCAGTGGTCCTAACAGAACATCCAATATCTTTCAGTCGTTTCTTCTAATATAAATTCTGTATTTAGCCCACAAAATGGTTGAGCTATTTCCTCGTTTTTGTGTTGTGAAATTTGTTTGAGTGAGTATTCAAACTTTGTCAGTCTATCATGTTCTGTTTGAAAGAAAAAATAGTTTGACTGATACTGCACAGGATTGCATCTGGAAATGAGTGAGATAAAATTTCCTCATGCTCCTTCCGACCATTATGTAGGCAAACTAAAATTGCTTTGCTGTCCCTAGAGTTGTGGGTGGGAGAACAGGCAGGTCTTGAAAGAGCTTACAAGCTTCTCTCCTTACATGTAGATCTGCTTCTCTTTTCATTTTTCAGGGTCTGGAGGCCCTTGTCTTAGTAAGACTAACGACTAATTTTCTTGGACCTATTTGTAACAAGAGAACACACACCCTTGCCAGTAGTTATTTTAATGTTTTTTCTCTCCATTTTTCCTTCTTTCTGAAGCTTGAGGGGTACTTCTTGGTGGGCTGGAATAAGACCCTAAAACTTACTAATTTGAAATAATTGGTTGAATACAACTTTCATCAAGCCATGGTTATTCAAAGTCTAATGTAGTCATGTAGCATTAAAGTCACAGAAAACAGTCATTCTCTACGATTATGCTAAAACCTCCAAACACAAATTAGAAAAGGGATAAGACATAATACCTCATGAAGGTCAAATCTGGATTCAAAATAAGAATGAATTAGGAAAAACATTTTCTTTAAATATGCCATGCATGAGTAACTATCTTGAAAATTGTCACATGATAATGATTATCAGAAGCAACAGGTAGTTAACTACATAAAGTATTGAGAAAGACAAAAATAATGTTTTACCTATATCTAATACTGTCTAGACAAGCGAATAGCCTGATTCTAGTTGACTGACCCCAGATTTTACTAAATAAATATCCTAAAAGAACAAAAGAATAACACAACAGGCCACATTTAATTGACATGAATTTCCTGGGTGCGACACTCAAGTGTCCTCACTTACTGCTCCTTCGGCAACTTGTTGGGAAATAATAATTTATTTTATCTTATGTATTTTATTTTTATTTTTTGAGACAGAGTCTCTGTTGCTCAAGTCAGAGTGCAGTGGCACAATCTTTGCTCATTGTAATGTCCGCCTCCCGGGTTCAATTGAATCTCCTGCCTCCACCTCCTGAGTAGCTGAGACTACAGGCATGCATCTCCACACCCGGCTAATTTTTGCATTTTTAGTAGAGACGAGGTTTCACTATGTTGGCCAGGCTTTCTGGAACTCCTGACCTTGTGATCCACCCACCTCGGCCTCAGGAAGTGTTGGGATTACAGGTGTCAGCCACAGCGCCTGGCCAGAAAATAATACTTTATTAATTAAACATTTATTAAAATTTTACTTTTGTAGTAGATACTTGTCTCTTGATTTTTAGGAGCTTTTTAACCACTGGGAGAGACAGATAAAGAAAAGATTATATCAGAGATGGATGTGGCTATGATGATATAAGCACAGATGCACATGGAAAGGCATCTCAAATCAGCCTAGGGAATTGGTAAAGGCCAATGGTGGTAACAAGCTCAAACTCTGGAGTCAGACCCTCTGGGCTTAATTCTCCACTCCATAACATAATTGTTGTATGACCTCATGCAAATCAGTTCATCTCTCTAAACATGAATTTATTAATCTGTAAAATGAGGAAAAGAGATGCAGCTTTTTAAATGAGGTTTAAATGAGATTATGTATTAAAGCATTTGGCATAGTGCCTAGAGACTGTAAATGCTCAATTTATGTTGGCGATTGCTATTTTCAGAAGAGATGGTGCTTGAACTGGGCTATGGAATAAGTAAGAGAGAACAGGGAGGCAGCAGAGGGCATTTCAGGGAGAGGCGATGACATGTGATAGGCACAGAGACATGAAACAGTGTAACATCTCTGGGTCACAACAAGTGGTTTATACCTATTCAAATTTAGTTTATTTTCCTAAAACCAAATATGCCCTCATAGTTTGCATGTAAATAACAAAGAACGTTTTCTACAAACAAACATGTATAAAAACATTTTTTACACATTTGTAGAAATTCCTTCAGATGTAACTTTCTCCCAGTACTCCTCATTCATTGGTTCACCAATGGGTTCAATTTGGCTTCCTACTTGGTTTCTGCTCTTATTCTAACTCTCAGATTTGCACTGTTTACTGCAGACCTGACTGCACTTCCAGGAGACACACATCCTGGTGTTTGCCTATAGTTGAGATATGCCTTACCGTAGAACCTCAGCCATCCTCCTGGATGCTCCCTAGCTTGCCCTGCCATTGATTTTGCACCACCAGACAGGAAGGATGACTGGACCATTTTCTAGAAAAGTAAGCTGGTACCAAATTATAATAAGCATTCTATGTTCAGCTTAGGAATCTGAACATTTTCCTAAAAGCTATGATAAACTGCTAAAAATTGTCTAGAGGAAAGACATGATCATATTTCTATTTTAAGATCATTCTAGTAGCAGTTTCCAGATTAGAGATAGAAAAAAAATCACTGGAAATGTCTCCTCAGGTAATCCCAGTGAGATGAGACCTGTTCAAAAACAGTAGGAGCAGGGAAGAAGGCAAAGCAGTGAGAACGAGTGAGTTTAAGGAAATAGAATGTCCTGAACTTGGAGACTGATTGGCTAAGAAAGTTAAGTTAGAGAGAGGTGTCAAGGATTACTACCAGATTTCCAGCTCAGGCAACCAGAGGGGTAGTGATTCCAATCATCAAGAAAAGGAATACAGTAAACAAACATTAAATTGGAGGATAAAAGTAATAAGGCCAAATTTTGGATATTTTAAATTGAAGTTGATTAGGGGACATCTAAAATGGAGATGCCCATTAGCAGGGAAGTCTGGGATTCTTGAACATTCAGATTTTCATTTATTTTTTATTTTTTGAGATGAAGTGTTACCCAGGCTGGAGTGCAGTGGTGCAATCTCGGCTCACTGCAACCTCTGCCTCCCCAGGTTCAAGCAATTCTCCTGCCTCAGCCTCCCAAGTAACTGGGATTACAGGCATGCACCAACATGCCCAGCTAATTTTTGTATTTTTGGTAGAGATAGGGTTTCATCATGTTGGCAAGACAGATTTTTTATTTAACATGTGGAAGGAATGTGCTTTATGAAGATGAGGATTCCTATTTTCAGACAAATATATATATCTTCTATTACAAATGAGTAATTCTTCTGTCTAGAAATCACTGTCTGGTGATTTGGGATGCATGCTTAAATCCTAGAGGGCCTGATTATCATTGGATTAACTGATTGAACCATTCTAAAAGGTATAGCTATCATACACTTTACCTTCTACTATATTAGTTTGCTCAATTTACATAACCATTCAAGTATCCTGGAGAGAGGTAGCTTGGCAAATACAGGCCCCTGTCTCGGTGTGTATCCTGACGATTAGTTACCAACTTATGGTCTTGGCAAAATTATTTAAGCTTCTGGTCCTCATTTTCTCACTATGTAAAAATGAGAATTGTAGTAGTACCTGTTTGGTAGTGTTGTGAAGACTGAGTTAATTCACAGAACAATGACTGGCACAAAGAAAACCCTCAATAAATGTTAGCTACGATTATTGTCCAAGATAATACAGTCAAACTCCATTGTAAAGCATCTACTTAATTATTGCATAATTTTAGTTCCACGTCAGTAAACTCTTACCCATCATGACCATAGGCATAAATCATTGCAAATTTATAAGCTCCATTGATTTTTTTGAAAATATTTTAACTAACAGTGAAGATTTTATATATATGTCACATTAATAAGAATATACATATAAACACAAAAGTTATTAAAAGGAACACGTGTTAAGAATATTTAAATCATGCCTTAGATTTACATAGCTCCCCCCTTTTTTTGTGACAGGGTCTCACTCTATCACCCAGGGTAGAGTACAGTGGCACAATAGCAGTTCACTGTAACCTTAAACCACTGGATGCCTCTCCTTTAAAAAAAATACTTTGTAAGTTTACATCTTTTTGAACATTCGAAAAACTTCAATAACATTTCCAAAACTTTGCAGCAGCCTTCTAAAAGTAGTTTATCATGCTTAACTTCACACACAGACACAAATATGAGCCATGCAAACACACCTTGCCATGGTAAAACACAGTTATATTAATTAGATCATAAAGCTCATTTATATAGAGAAATTTTGCTTTAATGAATAATTATTTCATCAAAAATTTATTGTGTTAAAAATTTTAAATAAGGTCTAGAATTTATACAAATTCAAGTTCTAGCTTGTGTCAGAAAAAGAAATATAAAAACAATATTATTTGCAATAGCATCAAAATTATGATCACTTAGGGATAAATCTGATAAAAGATGTGAAAGATCTGTACACTAAAAACTAAAAAACATTACTGAGAGAAATTAAAGAAGACCAGAATAAAAGAAGAGATGTATCTTTTTCATAAGTCAGAAGACTTAATGTTATTAACATATCAATACTTGCCAGATTGTTCTGTATATTCAAAACAATGTCAACCCAACTCATTGATTCTAAACTTCATATGGAAATACAAAACTTAGAATATATAAAGCAACTTTTAAAAAGAAAAACAAAAATACTCCCTGATTTCAAAATTTATTATAAATTTGCAGTAAGCAAGATAGTGTGATATTGGAGTACAGAAAGACAAACATATCAATAGAACAGAATGGAGAATCTCAAAATACACTCCCATACATACGGACAACTTATTTTTGACAAATATAGAAAGATAATTCAGTGGAGACTATTAGTCTTTTTAATGAATGGTGCCGGAACAATTGGATATGGAACAGTATGTATGGAAAGTTGTGAACCTTAATCCTTATCTCACATCTTACACAACATTTAATTCAAAATATCTCATAGACCTAAACTTAGCAAAAATAATAAAACTTTCTTAAGAAAATAGAAGAGATAAATAAATTTTGGATTAGGCAAAGACTTTTAAGATAAAACAAAAAATGCACAATAAAAATATGATATTAATAGATTAGACTTCATCAAAATTAAAGTCTTTGTTCTTTGAAAGATACCTTCAAGGAAATAAAAAGGTAGCCATACCCTGGGAGAAATATTTGCAAAATATGTATGTCTGATGAAGGATTTGTGTCTAAAATATATGAACTTTTATAATCCAAGAAGAAGATGACAAACAAAAACAGGAGGAGGTAAAATGTAAACAGATATCTCACAAATGAAGAAATGGGACTAGTCAATAACACAGGAAATGCAGCTTAACATTACTAGTCATTAGGGAAATATGAATTAAAACCACAATGAGAGTTGGCAAGGATGTGGAGCAACTAGAACTCTCATACATTTCTGGTGGGAATAAAAAATGATAAAGGTACTAGGAAAGCATTTTGGCAATTTCTTAAACATACTCTTGGTATATTCTCTTGGTATATTTCTTAAACATACTCTTGGTATATGACCCTGTAATTTCACTCTTGGTATATGACCCTGTAATTTCACTCCTAGGTGTCTACCAAAGTGAAATGAAAACATCTATCTATAAGAACACTTATACATAAATTGTGGCAGCATTATTGTGGCAAGAACACTTATATATAATGGTGGCAGCATTATATATAATGGTGGCAGCATTACTCATAATAACAAATATCGAAAACAAACTGTGGTATATCCATACAATGGAATACTATTCAGCAATGAAAATAAATGAATTATTGATATACACAACAGTATGGGTGAATGTCAAAAACATTCTGCCAAATGAATGATGCCAGAGTGCCCTCCCTCAAATTTAAATATTGTATGTACCATTTATACAACATTCTAGTTACAGGAATAATAGAGTGGCAGCAGATCAAAGTTTTCCTGGGGATGGGGAAGGGGTAAGGTAGTTAGTAAGAGAAAATTGACTACAAAGGCACAAGGAAGCTTTTGATGTTGATAGAAATGTCCAATATCTGATTGTGGTGGTGGTCAAATGACTTCATACTTTGCTAACATTTATCTCATTGTATACTTAATAGGAGTGAATTGACTATATGTGAATTATACTTAAAGAATTAAGAACTCTTTTATACTCCAAGACAGCATGGCAATACTGATTATAAATGTACTTTTCAGATACCTTTGTTAGCTGAAAAAATTGGCTAGAAGCAGTAGAAATTAAAAAACACAGTATGTATTGGAATAGATTTCAAAATCTATCCTAATAAAGCTGTTCTTGATGGTCAGTATTACTTCCAGTCTGAAAGCAAATTGTGTGAGAGATATCATAGGTCTGTTGCCTTCTGTGTTCTTCCTTCTGAACTTTCTTCAAGTGGCAAAATGGATTCCTTATTTAATGCCTCATTTCTTTAGAGAATTTTAATGCATTAATATCCTCTGAGTAGATCCCATGGCCTTTCTGAAACCTTTTATGTGGCCAGATGGGAAGAGAATAGAACAATCTCCACTGGTCCAATTTTTCCTCTTACTAAACATTAAAAAAAAAAAATCAAGACATCCTTAAAATCCCTTTTTCTCCAGTTTCTTTAAGAGAGGGGTTAACAAAGCCCTGTAACACTCTTAAAGCTCTCCTGCTGCTAAAGGGAGTGCAACAGAGACTGTCACCATAAGGACTGACTCCTGACTGAGAGCTGAGTCTTTCTCAAGAGAAACCTGACAATTCAGTGCAGAACTTGTCCTTGGATTGCAGCAAAGATTATCCCAGCTGGGGTTCTGAGAAGGGCTCTGGCAGAATATGGCCAAGGGAAGACCCACTGTGGCACAGATAGAAAACACCTTGCCCTATGGGGCTGATCATAGTCAAATAACTAGGGAGAGACTGCCATTTAGATTATAGAAAGCCTCCACAAGAGGCTCTCCAGAGTAAAGTCTTTTTAAAAAATTAATTTTAGAAAGAAACACTTCATCAGTATTTCAAAAGACAAAGCAACTTTGGCAAAATTTAGACTAAAATAAGAAAGAAAATAAGATTATAGGTATATAGAAATCTTTACGACATTTTTTCATGTAAGTTGCTTTCCCCTGGTACACTGCGTGGAACTGTTCGACAGCTTTAAAAAATAATTCTGTTTTTTATAGGCAAAAGGGTTGGGTGTAGGATTTCAGACAAGAGGCATGCAGCTCAACATAGCAGTTAAGACTTTGTAGTCAGAGTCTGTTACTCTGGTTCAAGTCCTAACTTCAGCAAAAATGAAGTGTGTTGTCTAGGGAAAATTGTTTAACCTCTCTGTGCCTGTTTCCTTATAAGGGATAATCATGGTAATCTACACATAGAATTGCTACAGGATTAAGCAAAATAATACACACAAACTGAAAACAGTACCCAGCACATAGAAAATGCTTGCATTAATTAGGATTAGGTTTAACTGTGAGACAGAAAACAAGGCTGGTGTTTCTTTTTCGTGTAAACATAATGCAGAGCAGTATAGTAGTTTCACACTCTAATATTAAGGTCTTAATCTCCTACTGTTGCTCCATGTTCGTGGCTTGATGGCATCCTTCTTTTAAATAGTGGGATGGAGAAGGGGATGAAAATGAAAGGATGAAAGATAAAGGACCTAAGTAGGCTGCCTCAAACATTTTTTGAAGTGGCCCCATGAACTCTTAGTTGACCAGAGCTTAGTCGTAAGACTCTATCTAACTTTAAGGGAAACCAGGAAAGAAAGTCTTCAGGCTCAGTCCAAAACGTGAATAATTATGTTCTCATAATAGAAGGGGAGCAAATATAACTAATAATCTGTCAGAATGCTTCATAAATATTGATAATTATTGTTATTCTGCTACTTACATGGCTCCTAGATCAGTCTCCAATCTGATCGTTCTTAGCTTATGGGATTTCTTTTACATGTGCCTCACCACTTGAATCTGTCACTGAAATTTGTGTATTTATAAAACTGCTCCTTAAAAAAAATTATTTTCCCCTTTCTAATGTTCTGCTCTGAGTAAGTGCAATAATGTCCTTTCCTTATATTCATACCTATGCTCATAATCTTGAAATATTTTCCAATTTATCTTATGCCTTTCTTTGTCAACTAGTCTATTATGCACTGAATTGTGTCCCCTCCAAATTCATATGTTGAAGTCCTAAATCCTAGTACCTCAGATTGTGTATGAGATAGTTAAGAAATAATTTGGTTAACATGAGGTCATTAGGGTGAGCCCTAATCCAATATGACTGATGTCCTTATAAGAAGATGGGATAGAACACAGACACATGGAGGAAAGACCATGTGGAGATACAGGGGGAAGATGGACGTCTACAAGCCAGGGAGAAATGCCTCAAAAAAGACTATCTCTTGGTGTCAAGCAGTGACACCTTGATCTCAGATTTGTAGTCTCTCAAAGTGTGAGAAAATTTTCTGCTGTTTAAGCCACTCAGTCTGTAGTGTTTTGTTATGGCAACTCAAGCAAAATTTTACATAGTCTGTGAGTTCACTTGGTGTTATCAAAGTCCCAACAAGAAACAGATGATACAATAGGAAGAGAGCAATTTGATGAGAATTTAAGTATAAAGGGCCTATTTACCCAGATGTGGGTGTAGAGAAACTGAAAGAACGGTGCAGTAACCTAGACTGCTGCGGAACTAAGCCTAAAAAGGGGAAGAAGCCTTTATCAGAATCTTTAGTCAACAGATATGGCTGTCTTGAAGCAACTTTGCAAGGTAGAAGACAGGGTAATAAATAACCTGACTTTACTCTCCTCTCTCCCCATCTCCAATCTCCTGCCAGTGCTGATCACTGGTGGAAACCAACTGGCAGCCAGAAAGCAGTGATGTGGTCAGAATGCATGCAGGTCAGCCTTTTTTTTCTTCACTCTAGAAAAGTAAAGAGTGAATATGGAGACACAAATAGAAGATTATCTGCACAAAGAAGATCTCAGACTTTAAGTTCTTTTGTATCTTTCACTGTTTCTTGTTCCTTATCCCCAGGAGTCCATAATAACTAGCAAAGCAGATATAGCAGGTCCTTAATATTAGAAAATTGACCATGCTTGACATTTTCAAGTACTGTCACTATTTCCTCCTTTGTATTTTTTAGAATATATACTCTCTCACTATTCCTATTATAGCCTTAACCCAAGTCTTAACCACATCTTACCTCTAAGACTGCTGCTTCCCTGTTTCTTTTAGCTCATTCTACACAAATGAAAAAACAAAAACCAATCAATCCATGAAACCACAATACTTAAAAAAAAAAAAGACCACAGTAACCATCTGAGTAGATTATACTTCATGATATTTCTTCCTTTTCTCGCCTTTACATTGCTTTATTATAGTTGACATGAGATTAAGATTGTTTGTGGATATTCAAGTAACATTCCTGTCAACTTCCTTTCTAAAAGTTATTACAACTTCCCCCGTCTTACCTGTTTCTGGCTGGTAAGCATTGTATCTTTTGAAGTCGACAATAAACTTTCAGAATTTTATTTATTTTCCAAAGATAATTGTCAAATAGAGGTATAGCCCTTTCAAGAGATGCTAATGTTATAAATGTTTTGATTATACAACTAAGTTAACTTAAAAATAGTCTTATAGAACTCTTATAATAGATACTTCTTTAATTTGCTCTCAGCAGTGAGAAGAACTTCCACTTAGATTAAGCTCCAGTGTACATTCACTTATTATATATCATTCAATTCCAGCACCTCTGCAGCTTATTCCTTAGACCCTGATGGTTTCTGGCTTTTCCAGGAAGTCAGTGCTTTATATTTTATTGTAGGGTCATTCAGCGCTGACTCAATGATATGGATATTTTATGCATTTTTACTTTTTAGCTTTCTTATTTCATTTCAGGAAGAATTTAATCTTAAAAAACTTACTTTCAAAATAGGCATGTTTAACCCTATAAAAAAATCTTTGTCATACAGTTTTATATTTTTGTTATTATTCACTTAAAATTTGTCTATTATTAATCTTCAAATTAGTGTTCCTCCTTTAAGAGTTGTTTCTTCTGTATGAAAAATGATAAAACATTTAACAAGTAGTCTAGAATTATTGTGTCACACATTTGAAGTTACAAGTAAGATAACCCTATAAAGCAAATCTGACTGTCTTTAACTTATTTTTTCATAATGAAGTGTATCAATTTTTAATGAAGTAAAGGTTGTAGTGCCAAATTAGGGTACTGAGTTCAAGTGCACTTAAGTAATCATCCTTTTGTTTTTTTTTATCTTTTTGAAACTAGCACAAAGTTCACTATAATTTTATCTCAGTGGATCTATTAACTAATCCCCCCTTCTATAGGAAGAAGGAAAAAAAGCCTAAGAAACATGTTGTTTTAAATTCACTTTTCCCACTATTACTTCAGGGCCACTTTATCCATCAAGAACTATGCTTAGGATTTATGTTTCTTAAGGTCTTCTGAAAATGTTGGGGATCTGGAAAAAAAAAGAGGTGACTTCAAAATATGAAAAGCTGCAAATAAAAACTAATTAGATGTCTACAAAACATACCATTATGTCATTTTGTTGTTGTTGTTGTAGTATTTTTTTATTGCATTTTAGGTTTTGGGGTACATGTGAAGAACATGCAAGATTGTTGCATAGGTAACACATGGCAGTGTGATTTGCTGCCTTCTCCCCATCACCTATATCTGGCATTTCTCCCCGTGCTCTCTCTCCCCAACTCCCCACCCCCCGCTGTCCCTCCCCTATTTCCCGACAGACCCCAGTATGTGATGCTCCCCTCCCTGTGTCCACGTGTTCTCATTGTTCAACACCCACCTGAGTGAGAACACACGGTGTTTGATTCTCTGTTCTTGTGTCAGTTTGCTGTGAATGATGGTTTCCAGGTTCATCCATGTCCCTACAAAGGACACAAACTCATCGTTTTTTAGGGCTGCATAGTATTCCATGGTGTACATGTGCCAAGTTTTCCCTGTCCGGTGTATCATCGATGGGCATTTGTGTTGGTTCCAGGTCTTTGCTATTGTGAACAGTGCTGCAATGAACATTCGTGTGCATGTGTCCTTATAGTAGAATGATTTATAATCCTTTGGATATATACCCAGTAATGGGATTGCTGGGTCAAATGGAATTTCTATTTCTAGGTCCTTAAGGAATCACCACACTGTCTTCCACAAGGGTTGAACTAATTTACACTCCCACCAACAGTGTAAAAGTGTTCCTGTCTCTCCACATCCCCTCCAGCATCTGTTGTCCAGATTTTTTAATGATCACCATTTTAAATGGCGTGAGATGGTATCTCAATGTAGTTTTGATATGCATTTGTCTAATGACCAGTGATGATGAGCATTTTTTCATATGTTTGTTGGCCTCATGTATGTCTTCTTTTGTAAAGTGTCTGTTCATATCCCTCACCCAATTTTGAATGGGCTTGTTTGATTTTTTCTTGTAAATCTGTTTTAGTTCTTTGTAGATTATGGATATCAGCCCTTTGTCAGATGGGTAGACTGCAAATTTTTTGTCCCATTCTGTTGGTTGCCGATTCACTCTAATGATTGTTTCTTTTGCTGTGCAGAAGCTGTGGAGTTTGATTAGGTCCCATTTGTCTATTTTGGCTTTTGTTGCCAATGCTTTTGGTGTTTTGGTCATGAAGTCCTTGCCTA